>VUQS01022177.1:0-15105 GCA_015108495.1 Heterochromis multidens | reverse complement strand
GAAGGGGGGTGGGGGGGGGGGGGGGGGGGGGGTGGGGGGGGGGGGGGGGGGGGGGGGGGGCATCGTTGGGTGTTCACATGCCGTAACCGAAAGTGGTCTGTGGCGGCTGGCCGTAGCCCGGTGCTGCTGTGTAGCTGTAGCCGTAGGCCTGCTGAGGAGGCACGGCCACGTTGGGCCCTGCTGTGAGCATAAGCTGGGGTGTGCCTGCAAGAGAACATCAAGATGAGTACTTAAAAACAACGCAGCTGTGATCATATTGTCAAATCTATCCTCGAAAAGGATTACAGCAATGCAGTTTTGATCTGATGTGGCCTTTTTTTACCGTAAACAATGGGTTGAGACTCTGTAGCCTGCTCTTCCTGTTTCCTCAGAGACTCAGAGGCTTCGAGTTTGTCCACCTGTGGGGCACACAACGACAGTGCTCGTGTCAGACCTCAGTTAAACTGAAGATGATGGGGCTCTTGAAGAGCAAGGGTTTGTAAAAACTGACCTCTGGGTTATTTCACTGGCTGACGGATGGGACCATTCCTGACAGGCGAAGACGATTACAGTCCAGATTTAAATAAAAACAGGCTGCAGGAAGCAGGCCTTGCTAAGGAGACTAAGAGGAGTAACTATAACTACAGAGCTACTGGCTACTTTATACAGCAGTCTACCTTATGGACATCCACTTATTGTGAAACAAGTTAGGGAATAAGGAGGGGAGACAAAGACAAACAGCTACTGGGTAATAATGGTCCCACCATCCAGCCACCCAAAACATCTACTCTAACATGTTGAAAAAAAGTATGTAGAGAACCCACCCTGCACCAGTGCAAACACCCTCACATTCAGGCTTTTCTTTCCTGTTACATTTCCATCTCTTTGCAGAAGACTACAAATATGTAATTTGCACTGCTGTCTTGCACAATCTCAGTCTTATATTTTACTCTTCTTTAACTTAACTTCATTTGTCTTTTTATTTTCTGGTTTTTAATCACAGTTTATGCAAAATTTGTAAAATTCAATCAATCCATCCATCTATTGATCTGAGTATTCATCACTGGATTAACAATATAGTTTATAGACTAACAGAGTAATGAAAAATAGTAATGACGACATCAAAAGACTTATTTTGTCCAAATCTAGAACATATCACACAATATGTATTTCTGGTTAAGAAGTGTTGTTGCAAATTTGATAAAACTGAAAGTAAATCAAAGTAAAATTAATTACTTAAATTGGCTCTAACTGTAACTTAAACTAACCAACATGCTTGGATCTGTTGTCCCATTTGTTTATTCCACAGTTTGTCTTCTGTCTTAACAGCCAATGTGTTCTGAAAACACAAATACAAATCCCCAACAATGAGCAGTGGGTGTTTACAGGATTTAACACTTTTAGAGGCATTCACCTAGTCATCATATACAGACCAAATAAACAAAAAAAAATAAAATGGTAAATAGATATGATAGACAACCCCCTCCTTCCTCCCTCCAATTATGCATTGAAGGTCTTATTTTTAATTCTACTCACCTGACATTATCAGAAAAGAGATGTGACTGGCTAAAGCCTCCTAGACTTTTCAGGCTTTAAACTACATTTTCTAAAGCCTGAAAACAAAGCCTGGAGGATGTTCACTCTTAGTTCACTTCAATATTATTTGTCCAGTGATGCTAACATTGCTAACATGCTACATATCCCATTATTAAGTCACTGCCTGAGTGCAAACAGTTCTGTAAAACAAGTAAAAAGAATCGACTTACTAAAGCTGCCCGTTATTTTTTTCTTTTGTGCTTTAGTGTTTGCAAAGTAGCTCAGAGGCAGACAATGACAGTTGAAGGACAAAAGATAGAGCTAAAACAATTCAGAGAATTAAGCAGCCAGCAGATACTGCCCTCAGTGCTCTCAGCTACACCAGCGTGCAATACTGATAAAATAAGTTTAAGACGGTGCTAAATGATGTAAAAGGGGTGGATTTCCTCTTACGGTGGTTTTGGGTTCAGTTCTCTACATACTGTCTGGTTTACTAGTAAAATTCAGTCAATCTGGTTAAGCAGGCCGTTTTAAGAAAAGAGTGTTGATTTATTTGAGAGCAGAAGGCTTTAGAGACATGCTGAAGCAGCAGTTTAGTCATTTATTTCTTGAGGAGTGCATGAGAGGAAGACAGAGAAGCAGAGAGCCAAAGTGGAGGGAGTGTGAACGACAGGGTGGAGGGGATGGTTTTGTACAGCCAGTTCAAGGTTTCCAAGAAGCAGGCACAGCCAACAACGATGTCTCTTAGGCCTGAGTGATGCTACCAAGGGAGGGGGGAAATGCATGCTTGTCGTTTTACAAGTTCTGTATTCCCCCCCAACGGATACATCCAGACTAAAGATTTTATTCCCTCACACACGCAAGTAGTTTGTCGCTTGAAGCGCCCACTTTGCAAGAATACGCAATGAAACATACTGCAGAAAAATACACCCCTCTCAAAATGCATGTAACAGACTAATGTTTATGGTTTTTATTGCCTACATTTTAACCATAGTACTGAAATAAATACAGACAGAGAAATATAACAGAAAGAAATGCTTTATTAAAATAAAGCCTCTGTAGCTCCTCTATTGCTAAAATTACACTCAGCTGCAGTCTATGCTACTGCACCACTGTCGAAACAGAAAAATACCCTCACACACTATTTGACATGAATAGATAAATAACAATTCCCCTATAACATCTACAGTATAAAGACATATGCTTCCTGAAATAAAGTTTGTTTGGTTAGCAGTAGAGTGCAGCTGAGCGGTGGTACAAGACAGTAAAACATTAGAATTTATCTATAAATCTTAGAAAAAGGACCTGACCACAGCAGGTGAGGGAGCTAAGCAGAGTGGCACTATTCACCCACAGCCAAGGAGAGCTGATGAGCATGCTGGCTTCAGTCGAGGGCTCAGTTGCACATTTGAAGCAAATATGTGAAAGGACTTGCTCTTAGTGGCAGACTGACAGGGAATTACTCTGAAGCTACTTTCAGCTGCAGATGGATGCTGTTACCAAATTTGCCAGGTTAAAAGGCAATAATATATTAAGGACATGTTTACTATTTGCATCCTGCTGAAACCATAGCCAAATGAATAAAACAAATAATCAGTTGCTGCAGGTTTAAGTGGGACAAATTAGCACTGACAACAGACAGACTGCTGTCCTACAAATTAAAAGTAATATTTGCATAAAGCATAACAACAGAGATGGTCAGCGCTGGCTAGTTTTAGTTAGGAACAGAGCTAACTGATATGCCTGCTAAACAGGATCTTCAAAAAATTATTGTTAAGTGTCATAAAATCTCAGGTGCTAACACAGATTAGCAATTAATATGAGTTTAGTAATTAATTGTGTGTCCAATTCAATAATCAGTTCTGCGATTCCTGCCCTGAAGCAAAACTCAAGCCGTCACTGACACACCAGCAAGCTGATCAAGGCTCTTGAGGGATGGGTGTGAAGAGCCCCGCTCTGGAGTCTCATGGGTTGGTAGGTGGTCTATTGGAGATGTGGAATTTACAGTCAGAAGCAGCAGAGTGACATGGGGAGGGGAAGGGGACATGCAGTTTGTACTAGTTTTACTCCTCCAAACTACAGGCTACAGGACAGGGGGAGAGGCTCAAAAAGAATGATTAGAAAATGGATTCGACTTTCACCTTTTCCTTTATCGCATCAACCTGGAAAGGAAATTCAGAGAGGCAACTTAAGGAAGAAAAAACAAATGGGAGTCTCCCAAAATAGAAAGTGAGAGAGTGAGAGAGAGAGAGAGAGAGAGAGCAAACAGAGGACTTGTCACTTAAAGAAGAAATACAAAAATCCTACGAGTGATGCGGGTAATTAATGCCACTTTTGATACAAATGTACACTTGAGATTAAACCTGCTACTGTGAACATGCACCTCGTTTCTTAGACTAGTGTAAAAACAGAATGAGAGATGTTGACTAATTGGGGCTACATTATGTTCAAACACCTAAAAGTATACACAATTCCTTCGTTTAATTTTATACAATCTCTTTGTCTATCTAACAGCTTAAATAACAGACTGAATTACTTTGAAGTTGTAATCAAAGACTGGAACAATAATGTATAAATGCTTCACTCAGGTCTGCGGGCTGTTATGAAAGCATCAGGTGGGCTTTTTTTTTTTTGCCATGTAACAGAGATAAATGGCATAATGAGTCACACAGCAGTTATGAATCTCCTCTGTGACACATTTGTATGGAAAAGTAGCTTGAATAGATGGAAACCCAAATGAAAAAAGGAAAACACCAGTGATGACACATGGTGACTGACAGATGCAAAGGAAGATGAGCATGAATGGAGGAAAGAACTGGCAGTACTGGGGGAGGGGCTTTAACTGTGCAATACTGTTTATAGTCAAACAGTATTTGCAAACACATTTTAGCTGCTGCTACTGTTTCTTGTAACAGATGGATGGAAATCCTGGGCACTGAACAGAGAAAAGATTTCTGAAATTTTTTGTTGGTCTTCCACAGATATCTGCAGAGAGGATGGGACCAATTTACTTTTCACAAGTCCTAAAATTTAACAGCAGAAGAAACATCTATGTATCTTCTTAGACAGTTGTGGTCAGAAGTTTACATCCAATCATCATGGGCATGAATGTCATGGTAATTTGGGGCTTTTGATGATTTCTTTGAACTGTTCTTTTTCCAGGGTGGAATGATTGTACAGCATAAATATTTTAATGGAAACAAGAACTGGGTGCACAACTTTGAATTTATTTTGGACTTTCTCTAATCCACACACAGTCGAAATTATACATACAGGCTCAAATATATACATACATTCCCCTTAAAGCTTTTAATAAGTGGTGCTGAAGGTTCCACAATGTCTTAACCTGACAAAGCCAAGGCCTGTTAACTTCTCATTAGTGATCATGATTGACTACAACTGGTAGTTTCTCTTTTCCAGCATAGAAAGGATTTGTGTGACAGCACTCATTGGACTGACCAATACTCAGAACAATGGGAAAGTCCAAGGAACTCAGTGAAGATCTAAGGAGGAGAATTGTAGATTTTTACACAATTTGGGAAAGTCTCTTTGAGCAGTTTCTAAACAACTGCAGATTCCAGGATCATCAGTTCAAACAGTTGTATGTAAGTACAAGTTATTCGGATGTGTCACCAAGTTCTGGAAGAAGACCCAAACTGTGTGGCTCAGATTAGAGGAAATTAGTTAGGATGTTCAGGAACAACCCAGGAACCACTAAGGCTCAAGCCTGTCATAAACTGGAAACTGCTGGAACACCAGCGTCACTGTCCACAGTGAAGCCAGTTTTACATCGGCATGGACTGAGAGGGTGCCGACCAAGAAAGAAGCCCCTGCTCCAAAATCAACATCTTCAAGCTCGTCTGAATTTTGCAGCTGCCCACATGGACAAGCCAAATGCCTTCTGCAGAAAAGTTTTATGGTCAGATGAGACAAAGATTGAGCTGTTTGCCCACAATGACAAGAGGTATGTTTGGAGGAGTAAAGGTGAGGCTTTCAAACCTAAGAACACTGTACCAGCTGTCAAGCGTGGTGGTGGTAGCATCATGCTCTGGGGCTGTTTTGCTGCCAGTGGTACTGGTACATTGCACAAAGTGGATGGAATAATGAAGGAGGACGACTACCTCCAAATTCTTCAACTTTACCTCAAATCAACAGCTAAACGACTGAAACTTGGACACAGTTTGGTGTTCCAACAGGACAACGATCCCAAACACACATCAGAACTGGTTTTGGAATGGATAAAGCAGGCTAACGTTAATCTTCTGGAGTGGCCTTCCCAAAGCCCCGACCTCAATCCTGTTGAAAATTTGTGCACCACGCTTAAAATCCAGGTCCATTCCAGGAAACCAACCAATTTAAATAAACTCTACCAATTCTGCCAAGAAGAGCGGTCAGATATCCAGCCAGAATTATGCCAGCAGCTTGTTGATTGCTACCAAAAGCATCTGGTTGAGGTGGAACTTGCTAAGGGACATTTAACCAAATATTAGTTGGGGCCTTTGAGCCTTTATGTTTGCTTGTATGTATATTAGTGGGGGTGTATGTACACTTTTGTCCGTGTGTGGAGAAAATCCAAAATAAATTCTGACTTGTGCACCCAGTTCTTGTTTTTTAAAGTCATTAATGATGGATGCTGTACAATCATTCCAGCCTGCAAAAAGAACAGTTTAAAGAAATCATTAAAAACCCAGAATTACCATGACATTCATGCCCATTATGAGTGTATGTAAACCTCTGACCGCAACTGTATATACTCTCACTTCATACCGGGAAAAATAAACATACGTATCTTTGTGATCCCGTCCGCCAGGTTGTTTGCTATAGGTTCACAGCTATCCCCTGAAGTTGGCAGTTCAGGGATCGAGATGCTAGAAACTGATGTCTTCAAACTTCACTGCTTCCAGACTCTCACAGGTCAGTGGTGCAATTAAGTGTCATTCTAGGTTAAAAATACCAGAAGTAAATTCTTAGTTGGCTGTAGATTGGATTTATGTATAAATAGCATATGTGGTTAGGTGGTCATAAAGTTAGAACCAAAGCACTTCCATATGTAATTATTTAAATTTTGGCTGTGAACAGCATGCAGCTCATACTTGTCCATTAATAAATCTTCCTGGTCTATAAATTCCTTGCTTCCTAGCTTGTTGCATGTTTGATAGTCACCGTTTTAAAATAGCATCTTTCTCATTTTGTTCTCTCAGGGATAAAGTTTATCGTGCTGGCGGACCCGCGACAGTCTGGAATTGATGCACTTTTGAGGAAAATTTATGAGATCTATTCAGATTTTGCTCTCAAAAATCCGTTCTATTCTCTGGAAATGCCAATCAGGTATTAAAGAGAATTTGGATCACATTATCTTCAGATTATATATCACTGTGCTCACTGTTTAACACCCACACATTTATTCTTATCCCCATTTTGCTTTTCAGGTGTGAACTCTTTGATCAGAATCTGAAGAGTGCACTGGAGGTTGCAGAGAAAGCCGGCAACTTTGGAGCTGGGTCTTAAACCAACACATTCACAGACTGGAACGAATTAAGTGGACTTTTTTTTTTTTCTCTCTCTCTCCCCCCCCCACCACATTTGCTCATTAACACATTGTAAATACTTTATTTTGTAAATACTTCAGAGATTAAAATGCATACTGTGTTTAAATGTTTTGAGGTGCATCTTACTGAATCAGTGAGTGTCATTCATTTAACCATTTAAATGTTCTCATAATTAATTCCCTTCATGATTGGTCATTACAGTGTTTTTGTATCCTCTGGTCATGTGCTCTTATGACTGCAGTGGCATTTTGTGAGAAAACTTTCTCTAGGTGTGTTTTTGCCACATCTTGTTATGAAAGTTGCAGTAAGTTCCTTAACTTATCAGTGCAGTATTTATACAACATGTTGAAGCACCTTTGCAGTTTTGTTTTTTTTTTGTTTTTTTTTAAAAAGAAAAAACTTTAATTTCTATGAACTTTAAGTTTATTTCATGTATGACTAAGAAAAAGGGAAAAAAAGGGGGGAAATGACTGGCTCGCAGAGGATGAGGTCAGTCTGCCTTCTTGGACACGTGTCCCATCTTGGTTCGGATGTTGCGCAGCAGGAAGAATCCGATAACAGTGACAAGACAGACGATCTCTGCTACCCAGAAGGCCATTTCCCAGCCATGATGTTTAGCAATGGTGCTGAACGGGAGTCCAGAAAGGAAGCCACCAACTAATGGGATACAGATGGATTAGTTCAATGCAAGGACTGGAGAATATAAAAAGCACAACACACAAAACAACTTTATTTATTTAAGGTATTTAAGTATGTCAGTCGAGTTCACTGGCCAGCTGCTGGTCTGTTTGGACCAGTTACTGTTTTCACCATTCGAACTGGCTGAAATTAATCCTCGCTAATGAGTGCTCTTTCTTACAATTAGTATTTTCACATCAAAGTGCCAATAAAAGTCAAACTGCCTGTTCTGATAGTTTAAATGTGAAATAAAGCGATCTTTTCACCCACTCCCGTCCACCACAGGTTTTCCAGAAAAACTCCTTTTTAGTTTCTCCACCATCTTTAAAATTGGCAGATTTCTGGCAAACTGTTGAAAGCTGCCAGCAGCCGTCCACCTCTCTCTTTCTAGCAGTGACACCTGCAGAATATATGGCTGAGTCTACATTTATTATTATTCACATACGTTTAAAAACAACCACCAGTGCTGAGAATTTGGTTGCATTTAAAATAAGTTAGAAGCCACAGAGCGTCTCATTCAGGCCTGTATCCTCAGTCGTGTAGTCTCAGAGACAGTATGCTGAATGAGCTGCGCTGCTCCTATTGGCTGCTTCTCTCTGTCACTCATAGACCTCTTCCTGAAAGTGGCAGTGGGTGCAGCAGCAGCTGCAGTTTAATTTAAAGCTACAGATGCTGAAACAGACCGCTGCTGACAGCAAAGTCTGACCTCCTAACCTGGAGGAAACAATGTTATGTTGGATACTGCCTTATATTATGCTTATTTAAAACTGGTAGAAAAATGTGGTGATTCTGAAATGAAAACCTACTGTTTGCCATCAGCGCAACGATAGCATGTGATGTCCCACAGTAGTTGGGAGGAGCGCTCTCATTGGCTATAACTCCAAACAAAGCTATTGGTCCATAAGAGGAGAAACCAAAGGCAGCGCTCAAGCTTAGTATCCACACCTAAATACAGAAGAGAGATAAAGTCAACTTTAGCAACTTGGTGGTGTGAAGTATGAAAGAGTCACAGGAATGAATTTGTCAGTGTTACCTTTGAGCTGTCGGGAGTAACTGTGACTCTGAACAGGTACATGGACACAAACATCCCAGCCATCATGCAGATCAGGATGAAGTGGCGGGGATTACCGTAGATTCTCATCCCTTGCTGCACATGAGGAAAAGACTATGAGATGCTGGGTTTCCTGGTTATAAGCTGAATCACATTACACTGATTGCCTGGTTAAAGAATGTGCTTTTATTGATTTTTATCCCTTTTATTCATGAAATGATGAAAATGCAGATGGGTTGGGCAGTTTTGATGTCTAAGGATCATGAAAACTTGCAGTGTATCTTGTTTTTATGAGTATTTTGTAAATTTCTGGGTGAAAAGAACCTGGAACAGAAGCAGATTCCAAAACTTAACACTAAAATATGCAGAGTTTTATATACTTTGTAGTCCGATTCCCATTCCCCCCCAAATTAAACAGTGAGTTCTCGACCACTGTGCTAGATCAAATAATGAATCAAATAAAAAAAAAATAAAAAAACAAGCTCACCTTGGCCACAGCTTTGTCAGAGAGGTAACCTGCTGCCAGACTGCCCACCAGGCCTCCAACCTCCAGGGCGCTCATGTATGAGCTACCTAAGAAGTAGAATACAGTAAGCTTAACTCTTTATTTCTAAGCAGACTCTAGAGGCGACTGCTCTACCTCTCTTCCATACCCATGAGTGTAGACTGGCCCTTTTCCTGAATGAGAAACAGCTGGCCCCAGTCGGTGCAGGCGGTCTTCACCCCAAACACCACCAGGTAGGAGAAGGACAGCAGCCACAGGTAGGGTGACAGGAGAAACTCAGACAGGGTGCTTTCATTGCTTGAGGATCCTGAACAGGAAGCAGACAGGAGACCCTTTTTGGATGTACTTACCAGCAGCACAGACATGACTGATGTTTTAATGGAATGACTCCCCAGTTTTAATAAGATCAACGCATCACATACTGTGTTCACACTTTGGTTTCATGTGAGGGGGCACAGTGAGTACAGAGTCCACTGAGTTACTGATCTTGAGCCACAGCACTCGAGGCCCATGCCGTATGACAACACGCACACATGTCGACTGCACAAATCTGTGTTATCAGAGCATTGTCTACGTGTAAACAAGATTCAGTCACTGCCAGAGAAAGAGCAGTGGCTCAAAGTGGTTTCTGATTCTGCTTCAGTAGGAGTCAGACTCACCACCTTTGCTCTTCTTGGCTGACACCTCTATGTTGGGCAGCCCCACATCCTTGGGCTCGTTCTTGATTATCAGCAGGCAAACGAAGGAGGCTATGATGCAAATCATTCCAGAGGCAGACAGTATCGCCCTCCAGCTGTAACTCTGTGACAGCACGGTGGCAATAATAGGGCCCAAGCTGCCGGCCAGATTCATGCTGCAGGAGAGAACCGCCCACCATGTCCCGAACTGAGCAGGCTCGAACCACTGACAGAGGAAAAGAGGAAAAAATATGAAGCTGCACATCACAACAATATATTCAAACACATATGTTGCTGTAGTTTAAGTACACAATAAACTCTGTGGTACTTAAGCAAAAACATTTACACATACAAACTCTGTATTTGACGCTTTTGGAAATGAACAGACCACACATGCAGAGGGTAGAGCCCAACTAGTATAGGATGTTTAAGACCGATACCAATACTTTAAAGTCAGATATTCCAATATATCAGCCAATATTATTTAATTTTTTCCCCAGACACATGAAACGTAAACAGATTTGCCTCAAATTTGTTATGTGCAGTTATTTATGAGTCCTTACCAAAATGCTATGACAATGCAATTTTAAAAAAAACTAGTTTTATTGTCTGTCTGATTCTGCTTAGATCAGCTGGTTGTGTTTGTGGTGCTCCAAACATGTCAGTTGCAGAATCCCTTTTGGTGGACAAACTATGAAACACTCATAACAAGGTTGAAGGGTCTTTCTCCCGTCTCTTCTTTACTTTTCTAATATTCATTTAATGCCGATACCGATAGATCAGCAAATAGCCAATATCGGCCAATAATATCAGCCCGCTGATATATCAGTTGGGCTCTAGCAGAAGGTAAAAATTCCTTTTCCTTTAATATTTTATAGAGAATACACACACATTTTTATGTCTGTTTTATTATTTTGTCCTGTTTTTTAATGTCATAAAATATATAGCCTGTTTATCTGCCTAGCTCACACTGTATTTTCCCTCATTACTACCAAAGAATGCTGCAACACTGGTTTGTTCTTTGTGACTCTCGGGACAAACTTCAATTTTAAACCCGATCTCAATTAGAGGGATCCGGGTCACATACCTTGCGCAGCACCCTGCCACAGGGAGGCCATCCTAGGCCTTGACCCAGGCCATTGAAAAACCACAGGGCAGAGAAGACGGCGACAGTGGAGGACCAAGAGAAGATCACGTTGATGCCTCCCACCATGAACAGGCCAATGGAGAAGAGCCAGCGGGCGCTGATTTGGTCTGACAGGACACCACTGATGAACTTACTGATAGCGTAGGCCAAAGACTGACTGCTGGTGATCATACCTGAGCAAAGAGAGTGTGGCAGGGGAGCGCACATGCAGAGGAAAAAACGTACTGTGAGATTTTTGTAAGGACACATCAATGTTATCATTTATAGAAGGTACAGCGAGTTCAAGCTTATAGTACTGACATGTGAAGATAATTAACAACAAAGAGCGTCTCATACCCAGATCGTCCTTATCCAGCTTAATCTCTTGCATTACGGAAGGCATCACAAAGGAGAACGTCTTTCTGTTGAAGTAGTACAGTGTGTAGCCCACAAACATGGCCAGAAATATTGTGCCTCTGTAGTATCCATAACCTGATGTAGCCATGGTTGCAGCTTAGTCCTAAAACACTTAGAAAGCAGCTCCACAGTCCAGAGAAGGCAGCGAGCTCCTGCCTTTTTTTAGCCTGTAAGCAGTGAACTTTGCTTCAGGATCCACTGTGCACAGGCAGCTGCTTACAAGCAAAGAAGTGTTTGCAATCAGTGCTGGAGGTTAATGGTCAACTTCTACACCCCGAAGCTGACTGAATCATGGCAGCTACCCTGTGCTGCAGGCCAGCCTCACAGGGGTCGGAGAAGGTAACCATCAGTTTGTGACACTAACCCCGAGTGTGAGCTGTTGTGTCCTTCAGGCAGAAGTCCTTCTGTTTTATCAAGTCTTATTTTCTTGTTGCTGTTTATCCGTCTGATGATGTCACCAAAGGAGTCCTCAGTTTAATGATTTACTGAGGAGTCCAATAGCTGCTGCACAACAGGGGGAGGCTCCTCTCCAAATGGACTGGGGTGTGTGAACTGTGGTGATCCTCATCAGCAGAAAGACCTGACACAGACACAAAAAATCAGGAGGGAGACCATGGTGTTTGTTGCTGTCCACAAATCTGCTGGTACAAATGAGGGTTGTGGGTAATACAGTTACTGTGTGCATTACACGTCCGGCCAAAATCTTAGTATTTTCAGTGTAGTCTATAAAACTGAATTCTTTAACGTTAAAAATACCAGCAGGAATCTCGGTGTTTCCAGCGCCGCTTTTCTGTGTACATGAAGGTTATCCGCCTTTCTCGCAGATTAACTCTCCCCCAGTTTGCAGTGAGCTCACTCTCTGAAGTTCAGTTCATTTTGATGCTGATGGGTTTTTGCGAAATTTCCGCATCATGTGGGTTAACTAGCGCCGCCCAGCCACGAAGACTGATGGCTATACAGTACAACACAGTGCTGTGGTTTATCGGCAGGACTGCGGTCAATATAACTGCGACAGCGACTGTATAAAATCAAATAACACAAAACGATACAAACTGTCATTCAAACCTAACTAACTACGACTGTTTCCACAGAAAGCGCAAGCTTGTTAGCGCTGTTTTTAGTGTTATCGCGTTTCCTCTGTATTAAAGTGAACGATCATTACAGCTACATGTTCAGAAGCGCCAGTCAAATCTTAATAAAAACCTATTTGCTGATCGGTGCCTCATAATAAGGTTTTAAAGTGGACGTGAAACACTACATGTATAAAGGCCCTACTCTAAAAAACATCAGCGATCAGCACTATTTTATGCAATACAATAGTCTCTCTTTTCCCAAGCACATCCAAAGCGTTTACAACATAATAGGTTATTACATGCACCTCACACCACAAAGTTTCTTACCGGAGCATGATCTCCACGTTACACTCTCCTTCACTTACATTTGGGCTTCCTTTTCCTCACTTCTAGTATGAAGTAATCCAGGCAGTGAGATAAGAATTTCTAAACCAAAACAAGGAAATAAGGTTTCCAAAAAGTGTGGCACCTCTTGCTCAATCTATTTTTCCTACGGACATGGATCATAACCTAATATGCATGTCTTTCTACTGCAGCACTATAGTATTAAAAGGCTTTGGACAGTGTATATTGCTGCATATAAGAATGTTTTTTAACGCCACCACAACCAGGATCAGAATAAATTTGTGTAAAGAAACCTATGTGATCCCAGCTACAGTTTGGGGTTAAAAAGCTGGAAAAGGTAACAGTGTTTTCACATATTGCTTGACTCCAAACTCTTGTGATCTCTGTTCCCTCAACTTAAAAAAGGATGCAGAGTCGACTCAACAAGGCAATTTAACATAACATCTGAAGATTAGGTAGTTTTATTATCTTCACCTTCCCTCTCAGCAAAAACTTCTTGAAAATATATGAAAAGACACTGAAGACAACTTTGTTAGAGGTCCTAACCACATTAAGATTTGTTGAAAGGTGAAAAGCAATCACCTCAAATGAAAATTGCTCAGTGGGATATTAGTGAATGGTTTAAATCAGGTTGAGTTCAAGTCTTTTTAACAGCCTGAATTTCACCACTTACTTTTCAACCAGATTTAAATGTAAGGTGAATGTCATTTTAAAGGCCAGGACTGGCCAGAGAGATTTAGCCCAGAAAAAAAACAAAAAAACATGCACAGACATCTGGTTCTTGGGGTGTTGGTCAACCCTTAGAACCTGACAGATATAGGATTTTTAAGGCCAATACTGATACCGATATTTGGTGATTTTAAAAATCTGATGTATCGGCCGATATTTTTTTTCACAAACATAAAGAGATTTTGCTAACCTGTAGTTATTTAAGAGTCCTTACTAAGATAATATCATAATACAGTTTAAAAACAATCATGTTTTATTGTCAAAACAAATTGTGGATTACATGTTTATACTCTGCCAGACTCACCTTGGATCAACTGGTTGTTCTGTTCATGGTGTTCCAAGGATGTGATGCCAATAGGAAACTTTGCTTATCAAGTTGATAACTAGTTTCATGTGACTGATTACCCTGATTGCTGGTGTTAGTGTAATTAAATTCAGATAATGGAAAGATACCCTGGGTATGATGAACCTGACTCGCAGTACAGGGCCCAGCTTGTTGTTGTGTTTGTGGCATTCCAAACAGGTTTTCTCAACACGGAAGTTTGAGAGTGCCCTCTGGTGGACAAACTATGCAACATCAACAATCATAACATGGTTGAATGGTGTTTCTCCTGTCTCTACTTTTTTAAGTTTCATTTATCGGCCGTTATAAATGTTGATACATTGGCCCATTGATATATTGGTCAAGCTCTACTAATCTTTTTAACATTGTTTCATCACTTGTTTCTCTTAAGTCATATTTTGGCGTTGTGATATTGAGTATTGATAATGTTTCACGGGCTAACATGTACTGATGTAGTGTACAATAGATGTTATGTGAACCACAGCTGCAACATCTTAATACTATCACACAGCTGAAGCTAAATATTTTTTTAAAAATGCATGAAGAATAATTGTCAGGACTTGGATGAATGAAATTATATTAAGACTAAGAGCTTCAGATTAAGGCTGATGTAATAAGATAGGAAATTTATTTCATTGTGTGAATGCAAAATCATACTATATTAGTATTTAGAAATCTACAACCCAAATTCTAGAAAAGTTGGGACGTTCTTTAAATTTGAACAAAATGAAAACCAAAGGACTTCACATGAGCCAATATTTTATTCACAACAGAACATAGATAACATGACAAATGTTGAAACTGGGAAATTGTACTCCTTCATCTACTACATGAGCTCATTTCAAATTTGATGCCTGCTACAGGTCCCAAAAAAGTTGGCACAGGGGCAACAAATGGCTGAAAAAGCAAGAAAGTCCAAAAAGATTCAGCTGGGAGAACATCTAGCAACTAATTAAGTTAATTGATATCAGGTCTGTAACATGATTAGCTATAAAAGGGATGTCATAGAGAGGCAGAGTCTCTCAGAAGTAAAGATGGGCAGAGGCTCTCCAATCTGTGAAAAAGTGTGTAAAAAGATTGTGGAATACTACAAAAAC
>VUQS01022164.1:58820-84179 GCA_015108495.1 Heterochromis multidens | reverse complement strand
CCAAAGATATTATAAGAAGAACTGATGAAGCCTTTTGGATGAAAGGTGAAACATCTTCAAACAACTTAAAGAAGTCCAGTCACCTTCTTTCAAACCCTTAGACTACCATGTCCTGGATGACTGAGAACCTACACAGAAACTTGTTAGCTTAAAGTCTCATTGAATGCAAAATGATGCTCATTCTAAATATTGTGTGCTCCTCCATGACGAAGCCTCTTACTCTCTCTCTAAGGGTCAAACCAGACAGCCTTCTGTGAAAGCTGCTTTTTCCCAGCTGTATCTGTCTGTTTCTTTATTGATTGTGGTTGAGGGATTTAATTGACCAAGTGATCCCTAGAACCATCTCTCAGGTTCAACATACCTGAGAATTTTGTCCAGACTAAGTGTTATTCTAATGACGCCTATGACAAAAAGAACAGGGAACCCAGATACCTCACCTGAAAGGTCCTGCAGGGTCCGGGAGGTTCCCAGCAACAAGCACCTGGTCAGGGCCAACATGAGACATGGTATGAACACAAGAGACTGCCCTACTGTGGGCCCACTACCTGGTAAAGGAGCTAGAAGAGTCATGTGACTCATGGATCAGGCAGGAGTCAAAAGCGAAAGTGGTCCAATCGTGAGCTGACAAAAATTAAGTGATTCAGACTCAGCCACTGTCCTGATAAATCAGTTGATTGCAATATCAGGCCACATCAGCTGATGGCTCAGCTGATACCCTTCTACTCATCCAATTCTTATACAGTGTGTGCTATTTATGGCTCATTTAAGCTAGAATAAAAATAGGATGGCAGCCTTGTTGCGACTAAGAAAAATCAGTGGATGTCTGGTGATCACACTGAATTTTCTTTGCATTCAGCGACAGACTGCAAATACTTGCAGCAACCAGCTGGTGAGGGTGTTCCACGCACAACCTCTGGGTGACGACTTTTAATTGCAAAGCGATCGCACAGGCAACCTGTCGCCAAACAATTGCAGTCAGACTGACTGCAATCATTCTCAGACAGATTGGCAAAATGTGCAAATAATTGCCATCTAATTTATAAATTCAGACAGGTTGCCAACACATTGTAATCAATCTGAGTCAGTCTGTGCCAATGAGCTTGTCTACAACACGTCTCTTTGCAATAACAGACTAACTCCGCCACTTTGCAACCCACCTCCACCCAAGCTCCTCCTTTTAATGCCGTTTCTGAAGACTTGAACAATCTGTTGTCACCGATGACCGGTGTGTTTTTTGCTGGTGTCTTGCTGCTGCTCTCCCACCTTCAGCTTTCCAGGTATACACATGGAATGGTGGAAAAGTCCTAGAACAGAGTTATATGACAGTGTAATTGCATCTTTTGACTCTAGTGGTCCTGACCACTAGAGTCAAAATGACACAGGTGCTCAGAATATAACTTAGCTTTAAATAGGCAAGGCAAGGCAAGTGGAAAAATGTAAACAATTGCAATGATAAGAAATAAATATGATCTTGGAGTTTATGTAGCATTTTACAGTAAACTACATAAACACATAAATTACTAATGAAGAACATCTGTCCACTGTACATAACAATAGTACTAGATTGTGATGTAATGTGGACACAGCAGTTGCTTCTGTAGCTGGTCACTGACCTCCTAAGGAGGCTAAAACATTAATGGATTAATAAGGTTTTAAAAAGAGGCATTTGAATAAAAACAAAATGTGAAGTAGCCAATGGACATGTTGGTAAAACACCTGAAAATTAAAAATTTCTGGCAGCATTGTTTTTTTCTCAATCCAATTATTTAAAAGCTCTTTTGACATTTATGTTAAAGACACAATCCACCCCATAGCTTTGTGCTCCGAATAGCTGATTTTTGTGGTTCAACACACAACTTTGGGCTCATTCAGAATGAAGAAAACACTGTGAATGATGATTAGCAGTCACCTCTGCTGCCCCCAGGAGGGCAGTTAAATATTTAATAATTAACTTTGTTAACCTTCCCATGGGTTTTCTACAGGTGTGGCACTGATTTCACCCCCATGAACAGACTGAGACGTGGATGAGAATTTTAACGAGCTGATTCATGAGAGAAACAAACCTGGACTCACTGATATGCAGAACTTCCCGTGTACGCAGCAGCAGCTTTGATGGAGTGATTTTATGGGTGATTAACAGAAATGACATCCCTCCTGTTAACAGTAATAACAACTCTTGTGCATTAACTGCATCCTCGCCCTGATTAATTCAAGATTTATAAGCATACAGGGGCAAATGTTTTTTTTGGCCACTTTAAAATCTCCCTATAAATTCTCAATCCATGCAGGGATGCATATAAAGTGTTTCTAAAACAAGATTAGTTTTTTCATGCTGCAGCTTTTTATTTTTATTTTTTCCTCAAAGATTTTCATGAATGACTCATTTCTTCATACTCGACAGGCCACAAGTGCAGATTCTAACTCTTTAAAAGCGAAGAGAAGCAGCTTCTATTTCATTATTTGAATTTTTAATGAAAAAGGAAAAGAACAACACTGCTGCACACACTGTGGTTACTAATTATGAGAGGCCCCATTGAGGGCTTCACTTTGGTACAGTGGGAGGAAGTGGTGAAGTGTCATCCATCTTTATATACAGACTTTGATTAGAAGACAGGCGCCCAGAATAACTAGGCTGTCCTCCCTCAGACGAGCAAATTATTGTGGCCTACACTTGCCTCTTAAAAGTTAAGCAATCATTAGCGGGATGCATGGAAAATGTCTGTTGTCTTCCTCCACTTTAGAGGCACCCCAGAAAATGGAGCTTTCTAACAATGTGCTTTACATGCATGCATTTGAACCCAAAACTAGGTTATTAACCCAAAATCAAATAGATTTTACAGCTTAACTGTTATACAGTAGGATTACTAAGCTTTTTATATTCCAACATATGAGCAATATTTTTTTTCTTTCAGACACAGGAAACAAACACATTTCTCTGACATTTGTTACATGTAGTTAATTATTTACTTGTTTACGCTCTGTTCGGGTCTGTTCGAAGTTGCAGAGTGACCTCTGGTGGACAAACATCAACATACATAAGATGGCTGAAGGGTGTTTCTTCAGTCTTTCTTTACTTTTTAAATTTTCATCTATCAGGAGTTATAAATGCCAATACCAATTGATCAGCAAACAGCTAATATTGGCTGATCGTACTGGCTCGCTGATAAATCTGTTGGACTCCAGTAGATTTGGAACTCAAACTAAACCGAGTGAGTGAATGCAAAACCTAAATGGAACCTATTTAGTTTTTCCTTATTTCCTGTCATATATCTCCTTTTCCAGTGGTGGATGCTCATATTAAACATGGCCAAAGTTTCAATAATGAGGTCAGTGTAAGTAGACATAATCCCTGTGATCCAACGGTCAGGATTCAGACTGCTCTAAATGCTCATTTTCAGACAGTTGTTTATACTTTTGGATTTGTATGATGTCAGTGTGAGTGGATATCTCAAATATTGACAAAACTCTGGATGTGAGCATAGAAGCCCCACCCTCCTGCTCATTAAACCTTCAGTTTACGAGGGGCAGCCAATCAGGAGAATGATGGTTTAAAGGAGGAGAGCTAAAAAAGCTTGTTTGGATTAACTGAGAAGCTGTACCAAGGCCCATTATTAGATAAACTGGGATTATTTTAACCTGCGAATCATGCACAGCTACTCTAAGTCCCCAAAAGATTGCCGAGACTTGTGACAACAATTTAAAAAACAAAAATTACATGTTGTCACAGCATGGGGTTAGGGTTATCACCTGTGATGAATCAGTTCCCACAGGGTTAACAAGATTTCTTTAATTTGGCTTGTCAAGGTGAGATCAATACATAGAACCTCCAAAACATGCAGAATAGCTGGAGCATCATTAACGTGTATGTAAAAGAACCTCTGGCTTTACAGAATTAAAACCATATGTTCAAATCCGAAAACTGAGTTAAAATCCCAGCATTTGTATTTGAGATATTTCAGGGATACAAGAAGCAGCAATTTGCAGGTACATATGTATGTGACATATGCAGGGATGTAATTCAGTGAGTCTGGCATGTAACACACATCACAGCATCGCCTGGTGATGGATGAGGAGGCTTCAGACAGCTTGGAGGGATGAAGGAGAGTCTTATCGCTCACATCAGACTCACAGCCTGCCTGGAAAACACACCATCTCTGTCGCAACTCACTGACAGAGAATAATGTTGCCTTTTGTTCTATGCAAATTCACAAAGATAAGACACAAACCGCAGCCTCTCCGTGTAGCTGTAGGGTTAAGACGTGTTTGATTGCAACAGGATTGCCTTGAAGTCTTCATGAGCCAGTTATGTAAAATAAAAACAATCCAACTACTGCACAACAATCCCACTCACCCTGACAGAGGTTTGGAGAAGTCAGAGTTCAGTTAAAGTCTTTTAAATATATGAATAGTTTTGTGAATGTTAAAAATGATCCAGATATTTGTCCCAAGGCTACAAAGAAGCCAAAACTTTGTGCCTTTTAATCTAACCTTTTTTAAGTCAAAGATTTCCATAAAATTACTGCTGTTTGTTGCTTCTCCCCAGAGATGTGTTTTCTGTCACAGTGAGGGGGAAATGCCTCAGACGGTATTTAGTCCAAGCTCCACTTAAACTCAGTGAAATGTTGATATCATAGGAAGCTATACCTGCCAAAAAAAGGAGACCATCAGTGAGATCTGGGACTGTGGGGAAAATGATTCAGCACAAAAAAGTCCAATTTATCTATTTGGAAAAGTTGCAAAAGAATTTAGGACGTAAGCTTCACTGTCTGTTTGCATATCTGCAACATTTTACTGCAACTCACACAGATGGGATATTCAATCTCAGCCATGACTGGATGAAGCCAGGCAGCACCTTATCCACTCTGATGGTACTTTGACTCTTTATTTTACCAGTCAGCAAATCTGATAAAAGACCCTGAACACAGCCCCAAGCCAGCTGATTTGTTTGGAAGAAAATGAAGAGTTTGAAAATTGGAGGATGTGATTTTCTGGATTAGCCCACACTTGGTGCAGCCTACTAAGTGTTTAAACTGAGTGACCTGCAGTGTGTGCTGATTAAATAAATGACAGTGAGAGTCCAGCAGGGGAGGTCTAGATGTGCTTTTAATACTTTCTGGATAACAATGTGGCTCTGTGGCACTGAAGTATAACATATCCATTGTTGGACTTCTTAATATAATCAGTCAATGTTAAACTTTTAGGGATTTGTTATTAAAAACATATATAAATGTGTGTATATAAAATCATCAGACATCTTTACTTACTTTAAAAACACAGACCATGACATCACCCACTGGTTTGTAGAGTTCAGTTTTGAAGCCTCAACTTCAGCATTTTGGCCGTCCCCATAAAAGTGCAATCTACACACACAGACACCTGCTAACTAGTGCAAGTAACAGACTAATTTTGGATGGTCTGTTAGTACAATTGACCACACAGCAGCCATATTATTGGTCAGAAAGGCTGCGGTGAAGCCTAGCAGACAGTAACCGGATAACCAGTAACCATGTCGGCACTCAAAGCAGCAACATCCCTAAAAATGCAAATTCAAACAGGTGAATTATAATAAAGAAAACCTTCAGCTCATCTACGTTAGGGCTTAAAACTTTATTCTTCCCCCGAAGGGAGGGAGAATGTAACCGGTTCCGTTTGTTTGTCTGTCTGTCTGTTAGCAGTCTAGCGTCCACAGTTTTAAAGATATCATTTTAAAATTTTGTGTGATGGTAGATACCAATAACAGCTCGAGCTGCTTTAATTTTGGTGAGGTCACACTAAATGTGAAAATCAGTAAAAACTTTATATTACCCACAATTTTTTATGGATCGTCTTCAAACTTCACAACAATATACTAGGCCTTGGGGGACATGAGTTCCTGGCTAAGCATTTGACCTTGACCATCATCTTTAGCACGCAAGGTCAAAGTTGACCTTGAAAAGAAATAGCAAGAAACCATATCAAGTATAATAGATCACACGAAAGGGTACGGAGAGAGCTGTACAACACACTTTTTATTTTTTCAATATGACGCCCTACGACATCACAATGACGCCATACACTTTTGTAAAATTACACACTGCATGAACACATCTTAAAATCTCAAGTTGCCCTATGGGGGGAGTTGTGCTTTCTGAGTGCTTTTGTTGTTTTCTGCATCCTTAGAATAAAATTAATCTGTAACTTGACTTTTTTGGTTTTATTTCTGTTTCTCTTGTATTTTAATGACAATTTTATTTGACATTTATTTCCATGCCATTGTGAAGCACTTTACATATTAATGACGCATGGAAAAGTCATCTCACTTGAACTTAAGCCTATAGAGATCAGCATGCAGAGGAACTGGAGTAAGAAGGGCTTGTGTATTGGCATGTGTCAAATACTCTGTGTATATATGTACAGAACTGGAGTATATCTGTTTTCTCAGATAGTCGAGTGTGGAACATATGGCCTAAACCGCTTCAGGAATGCTTCAAAAACAAACAAGCACATCACTATAAGCTCTGGGCTGCCAAATAACTACCAGGCTCTATGAGGGGCCTCCTGCTGTTAAAATACTTCAAATAAAGTGACAAAGTTCACAAAGAAAGTGGCTGCACACTGCTTTGCAGGTTAAATTTTAGAAAAAATAAATTCTGGAGATCCTTAAGAAAACTGAATTTCTGTCACAACATGGGCCACCACACCCCTAATAATGTATAACTCTGAGTGTTAAGATAAACATATCTTTGAAGGGTAAAATCAGCTGCAGAGACCAATTCTCTTCTTTCTATCAGACTGTAGACATGTTTATTCCTGCTGTAAAGTTCTCCAGAAGTGAGTCAATCCCCACAGACTCCCATGATAAAATGCTTGCTTTTCTTTTATGTTATAGCCAGTTACTAAAACATTTTGCAGTTAATACTCAAGAATTGAAATAATATATAATCATACAGTATTTGTCCAATCAAACTTTGACTTTTATAAGCTATTGCCAAATGAACTTTCAAAGAGAAACCAGCTGTTTGACCACAGCTCCCCATAGCTGTGAATCTCTTCCATGCACAGTAAATTTCAGTGTCCATCAACAGCACATAAAATATACGGACTTTGTAGAGCACAGTTAATGTGCTTTTAAACGAACTGCAAAATCTGCCCAGATTAAATATGTAGTATGTAGCTAGAGCACAGCTATGATATGTTACTGCTGCCATCTGATTATACTATAAATCCACAGGCAGGAGATCACCTGGACGGCTACTGTACAGGATGAAGTCACGTGTGAGTGGTTCTAAATGACAGAGAGGCATTGCTGTACGTCATGTCATGGACTGAGTCTGTTAAGCAGACAGGTGTCAGAGTGCCCAGTTCTAGTAAAGAGTTTTCTCAGTGAAGCGATGAGCTGACAGCAGACAGCAGTCAGACGCTCGTTGACCCAACAGCTGTAAGAGGGCCGAGCTGCTCGAGATGCCACCCTGCAGCCTGTCATCCTGCAGAGATTCACAGGGTGACGAGCATGTTTTCCATTTCTGTTTCCTATCAAGAGAAATTCTTATTCTCACACATTTGCACACATTTCTGTCGAGCTGTTGGAAGGCTTTTGTTCATTTTTTACCATGTTTGTTTTTCTCATTTAGCACTGAATTCCTGGAGGCACTGCGATGTAACGCTCAGTGGATAAGGATTAGACCAATATGGCGTTTTGGAAGCTGAAGCTGAAACTAAAGTGAAAGTATTTACTAAGCACACGCATCCCCATCCAACTGCCAAAAATCCAAGGATTCAGGGATTAGTGTTTCCCTGAGGGCAAAAAAAAAAAGCAGCATTCAGACCACCGTGGCACCTTGAAAGATAAGAACGTCCTGTTTAAGGTGGACTGACAACACCCTCAAGGAATAAAAACAAATACATTTAAAATGAAAAACTGTACGTTGGTTTAAGCTGGAACAGAAAGCGGTGAATACACAGACGTGTGTGCCTGCTGAATGTAAACATCATGTTAACGTTCATCTGCATGCTAAGTGTAATGGTTATAAATCATGCACTGACATTCTGTCCAGACACGACAGCGGCAGAATATTCATCTACGGCGTCTGCCTTTCTATCAGAGAAGAGGAGGACACGTCGCAGAATGAGCAGACTGTGGGGCATCATGTGGCCTGGGCGTATTAAAAGCAGTTCCCATTAAATTTTAATTAAAACTAAAATACAAACCATTCAATCTGTAAAATTTAAGAATATAGTTAAACCAATAATAACTGAATTTGCTGTCCTGACAATTTCACTGTCCTTTCTAGGTTTTACAATATTAAATCCTATTTGCAGAATAAATGTACTCAGCAGGTTTTCGTGACTGTCTGTTCAGATATTGTAGATTTCACTGATCTACAGCCAGAATGCTTCTGAAATAAATGCAATAAATAAACTTTGTTGTGTTTGAGTTACTGAAACTGACAATGAAGCCTAAATTTGTTAGGCGAGGTGTTTCGAGCATGTCCCCCTGGAAGAGCTGGAGGAGGTGGGCGGGGAGAGGGTAGTCTGGCTGTCTCTGCTTTTCCCTCCTGTGACTGTAGCATTATTTAGAGTCAAAGTCAGCAAATTTTAAAATCTTTTTATGAGATTTGACTGGCGATACAATACACACCATTTCTATGTCCAAGAGACCATTGAAATGAAGATAATTTAGATACATGTTTTAAAATAAGTGCCCAAAAAATTGCCCACAGGCATTACTAAGATGGCTAAGGAGCAAGACTTGCTTGTAGAGGGTCTTTGATGGTTATTTTTTAACATTAGTTGTTAGTGTGGGTTGTCTACCAATCAGAATGTTGGTGGATTGATCCATGACTTTTCCAGTCCCGCGGCATCCAGATACTGAACCCCGAGTTCCCCCCCAATGTATCCATCGGAGTGTGAATATTAGAAAGTGCTTAGGTGTAGATAAAAGCGCTGTATGACTGGGTGAATGAGTCTTGCAGTAGAACTGCAACTGAGTAGAAAGGCGCTATATAAGTGCTCATTTACCATTTCATCACTTATCCAATTCAGGGTTGTGGGGAGGCTGAAGCCTATCCAAGCTGTAGGGTAAGAGGGTAAGGCCTGTCCTGGACAGGTCGTCAGTCTATCACAGCTACCCCTAGAGACAGTATTTTGCTTTGTTACACTGCTTACAACCAAAAAAGGAGCAGACGCTGGACCAAAAACAGCAAAGAAAAAAAAACCTACAGCTCACAGACTCCAGGGCAACAGGTTCTGCCAATTTATTTCATCATAAAACTAGTAAAAACATACAGGCAAAACAAGGTAAGACTTTTACTTGTTGTATATTATTATGGAGAGAGACTGAAGAGAAGAGGAATGAAAATCAATAGAAGCAAGACAGAATGCATGAGAGGGAGACAGGTGGAAAGGTGAACATGCAAAGAGAGATAGTGAATGTAGATGAGTTTAAATGGGGTCAATCATCCAAAGCAATGGACAGTGCACAAGAGAGGTGAAGGAGAGAGTGCAGGCAGGCTGGAGGGGTAGAGACAAATGTCAAAGGTGAATTATGACAGAAGGATAGCAGCAAGAGTGAAAGGGAAGGTTTACAAGATGGTAGTGAGACCTGTTATGATGTATGGTTTGGAGACGGTGGCACTGACAAAAAGACAGGAGCCGAGCTGAAGATGTTAAGATCTTCATTGGGAGTGACCAGGATGGACAGGATTATAAATGAATCCATCAGAGGGACAGCTAGTTAGAGAGGCCAGGCTGAGAAGGTTTAGTCATGTGCAGAGGAGGGATAGTGGATATATTGGACAAAGGATGATGAAGATGGAGCTGCCAGGCAGGAGGAAAAGAGGAAGACCTCTGAGAAGATTCATGGATGCAGTGAAGGAGGACATGCAGAGGGTTGGTGTGACAGAGGAGGATGCTGGGACAGGGGGAGATAGAGGCAGATGATCTGCTGTGGTGACCCCTAAAGAAAGCAGGTGAAAGGAGGAGATATTATCATTATTATTATTAATATTATAATATTATATTCCCAGATTTGAGATAAATAAAGCATATCTTAAAACTGAAGCACTGCACTGTGAGCCATTTCTTTTTCTTGTGTTGTTAGCTAACATCAGCTCACAGGTGGTTTTAATCCTCAAACCAAATGAAAGCCACAGTGCTGCTGAACATATTTGCTGTGATGTCGGCCACATTCAGATTTAATCAGATGCTTTCTTCTGGCTAATGTTAGCTTACCTGCTCATGTGGATGGACAATCACACAGAAGTTATTTGGCTGTTAGAGGGAACAGAGTCAGAAGGTAAAGTCTGGTTACAGCTTAGCAATAAAAATAGTCTACACAGTCTACCATTAATCCATGATGTTTCTGTGCAGTTTAACTGAACTTTAATTTGTATTCATTTTTGCTCCTGTAACATCCTTTTGAATATGAAGCCATTCATGTATGAGGTATGGATGGATTGCTGCAGAAACACTCTCTCCTATCTGTCCAGATGTCCAGTTTTGTTTAGGAAGCAGCCACTCAGACAGTTAAAGTTTAAAGTGCATCTCCTGTCAGCGCAGACAGGCAACCAGCTCTGTCCTGCATGATGATCAGGCTGTCAGAGCAGCTCAGTCAGGGCTTGGCTACCATCCCTAAAATACTGTGACCCTAATCTCTCTCCAAGACTTCTACTAAGCCCTGTTTGTGCTAATGAACCTCACAGCAGCGAAGCATGAGGGAAGGGGGGGAAAAAAGGCCATTTAAAAAAAAGGAAGCATCTGTCTGGAATTAAAAGAAAGCCATCTGTCATTACAAGATGAGACTACACCTGGCTGGGATTGAGCTCCAAATGGGCTAAAACCTCAGGCAACTAAATATCAGAAGTGAATGATGATGGAAACTAACAAAAGGGAGTTGGTAGATGAGGCAGATTTCTACTTTTATTAGCTCTTTTGGTGCCACCAGTCAGCAAACAAACCCCTGGCTCTGCTCTAATGCATTCATGTCTTATCTTGTAGTGTCTGTTTGGAGCCATCGTCTGAAATTACTTCTATTAGTAAGGCAAGGTGAACCAAACCTTTCAGCCATGCTGGCTGTACAACACAACTGCGGACAGAAGAAACATGTGACCTGTTAATGAGCGGCAAGTGGCCTGAAACAGCACGCCGCGCCCAATTTCCCTCTGCAGCGGCCACAGTGTCCTGTCTGCAGCTGCTGACACTTAATAAGAGCAGCTGATGAGTCATAATCGCCTCCACCGCCAGCACTCACCTGTGGGGGCGAGCAGGTCTCTCAAAAGCACCTGACCCCAGCCTCAGTAAATAAATCTAGTAATAAAGCTGTAGGCCAGAATAGATTCGACTGCAGATGGTACAGAGTGTGTGTGCGCGTGTGTGTTACTGTCTCCTCACAAGGACAAATCTGGGAATAGATTTCTATGACTATCCAAAGAGCTCAGTAAAAACACGACAGCAAGAATTAAACTTGTTTGTTGCAGCAGAGAAATAATTTATGATACAGTAAGAAAGAAGTCCTCAGTCTGGTTTTACAAAGGAGTGGTACCATGATATGAATATGGTGCGTGGAGGGAAAGTTGTCTATAACAAGGCTGGAAAGGTGGTGCTATATACACTGCCTGGACAAAAAAAAAAGAAAAAAAAAAAGTCCCACACTTTAATATTTAATACATTTCCGTCCAGAGTTGCATTAATTTTTCACTAAGATCTTGTTGATTCAATTCGATTCAATTTTATTTATATAGCGCCAAATCACAACAAAAGTTGCCTCAAGGCGCTTTATATCAGATTCAGATTCAGATTCAACTTTATTGTCATTACACATGTAATGGATGGATGGATGGATGGATGGAGAGTTGGACTGCTGTGTAAAGTCTTCTCCAGCACATCCTAAAGATTCTCAATGGGGTGAAGGTTCCATGTGTAAAAATGATGTCTCGTGCTCCCTGATCGGCTCTCTGAAGCCTGGCATTGTCATCTTGGAATGTACCTGTGGCATCAGGGAAGAAAAATCCATTGGTGGATAAACCTGGTCATTCAGTATGTTCAGGTAGTCAGATGACCTCATGTTTTGGGCTCATAACGTTGCTCAAACTGGACCTGATGAACTGACGCCACCCCAGATCATACTCTAACACTCACCTGTTGGGGCTGTTGGGACTATATGACAGACACTAGGCATGATGGGTGTTTTACGTCATCTGCCTCTCTTCTCTCCCTGGAACGTAAATCTGGACTCAGACCACATGACCTTTCTTCATTCCTCCAGAGTCCAATCTTTATGCTGCCTAGCAAACTGAAGCCTTCTTTTCTGATTAGCCTCACTAATAAGTTGTTTTTTCTTAAGGCTACACAGCTGTTTAGTTCCAATCCTTTGAGTTCTTTTCATTGTTTCTGTGGAAATGCTCTCACTTTCACTGTTAAACACAGCCGTGAGTTCTGCTGTCGATTTTTTATGACTTGATTTCACCAGACGTTTTTCTTTTTTTTCAACCATGTTTTGTCCTCAGAGATGATGGTTCACCACTATCCTTCCAATTTTTAATAACGTGTTGGACAGTTTTAACCTCATTTTAGTTTCAACTTCTCCTTAGTTGTTTTCTTTGATTGATGCAGACCAATTATCTGACCCTCCTGAGATGGAGTTTAAGAAATAAGAAGACACTCGCTGCATCAGTATTAAATACCCTGCAGCCAGCTGAAAAATATTAATGACTGCAGTAATTATCAAGTGGAAGACTTTTACTCATTTGCTTAGTTAAGACTTCTTTTTAGGCAGGCAGTGTAAAAATATTATGCTGTTAGCTTGTTATGTTTAGCTGATGTATTGATTTGATTTTTAAATTTTAAATGTCCCAACAAATAAATCATATTTGCTCACAGGATGACCTGAATGTCATTTTTCATAAACCAGAGTCCTTTGTTCAACCTCACTGAAATTTATGCATATTGGGAGACATCTGAGAAGACTGTTATGTGACATGCTGGGATGATGGGAACACGTTATTTCTGTTTGGATCTGGTCAGCACTAAGGGGGAAGCAAAATCACTGATTTGATTAAAATATTAACTCAAGTGGGCTTGTTTTGTTGTTTCTGTTGTCATGTTGCACCAGTTGTAAGGGCTTTTGAAGACAAATTTTGAACTGATCTTCAGGGAAAAATGATGTCTGTGCCAAACTTATATATGTCAACGTCATTGTGGCACTGAAAGAAAGTGTCAGAAAATCCCCTAAAGTGTTTAGGACTTTGAATTAATCCATTTTTATAAACGGAAAGATAATTCTCTCAATGTGTGCAATTTTTTTCATGCTAAAGGGAGGTCACTTGTTTATAGCAGACTTATTCTCTATTGACCATGAATATCTGACTGAATTTTACCTGAACCCACCCTGTAGTATTAAGTTAAATAGACAGATCTACTGTATCCATAGATCTGTACAAATAGAAACAAAATCCACATTCAAAGGCACAGGGTGAGGTGGCACAGCCCATTTAAAGGCGTCAGCAATTCATATTTCATTGTACAGGGCTGCTGGTTGAAGGGGTATATTTTGGTTTTAGCATAAAAACTACCAAACCAGTTAGTTTTTATGTCAAAACCAAACCAAACCAAAGCAAAAAGGCTAATCAAAGTGCAAAACCCAAAGCAAAGAGTGACAGACTCCTGGGTGATAAACCTGCCAACCCTAAGGCTCCCAACATGGATTCTGCAGGTCTCAAAAAATGGTAATTTCTTGGTGGTCAGTACTGCTGCAGTCAATGCATCAAAGGAGGAACAAAACAGCATTATATTAGTCTTTATATTAAGAGTCATGTGTTGTATGACAAGACTTTCAACAAGAAGATCCAGGTTCATGTTCCATGTGACGAAACTGCTCTAAGACATATTTTGCTTATTTAGATGTGTTTTTGTTTTCTGCTGCAGTTTCTTGAAGTGTAGACTAAAACTTTACTCCATAGGTCTAATAAAAGATTGGGCTTTGCGTCAAAATAAACCATTTCAACCACATTAGAAAGCAAACATCTCATAAGTGCAACAAGCTTCTTAACAAGCCGCGCCCCATATTCCTAGAAAGGCTGGGCATTTTATAAGCATTTACACAACCGCAAGAGTTTGCCTACTTATAGAGCGGCCTTCAAAAATCTAAACCTTTCCTAGTTAATTCAGGCTGCCTGCATCTAAAACAATATTTCTAATTTGCATAGTAATGATTCTTGGCGCTGCGACAGACTTGTGACTTGTCCGGGGTGTACCCCGTCTCTCGCCCTATGGCAGCTGGGATAGGCTCCAGCCCCCCCCTCGTGACCTTGAACTGGATAAGGATGGATGGATGATTCTTTTAAAAAAAAAACAATTCTTGCCAGTGTAAATGTTAATTAAAAACAATGCTAATGCTTGGAAAAACATGACACTTTTATTAACATTATACTTAAATATCTACTTAAAGTTAAATTAGAGAAAACTTTTTTTTAAAGGATGTACAAAATTCATCAAAATCAGGCCTTTAATGAGAGACGGGAGCTTAATTCTGCAGATTATCTGACGCTTCAGTGGAGAAGAGAGCAGATTGGAGGTTTTTGATTAGTTCTGATAGATGCTGATGAAGCCAGCAGTTAAAAAATATCTCCAATTTCACCCCAGGTGATCAAATATTTACAAGCGAGAGGCAGCCAGTACGTGCTCTCTCTTCCAGCACACGCAGCCATGCTGAATAAACCATGCAGCAATTAAAAACCCTGTGAATTAATTAAGTTTGCATTTCCAATTAAAGCTCTGCCCCCAAACATGCAGGCACATCCCACATACATAAAAGGGCAGAGGGTAAATTAAATTACGCCGGAGCAGCCCTGCTGAGATTGGAATTCAGAGGGGGAGGCTTGCTTCGATAATAAAAACAGCCATCTCGAGTATCAATAAAAAACTGCCAGCATGCTTCAGGGAAGATTGAGGTAAAGAGAGCTGAAAAAAAAAATATGAAGATGCCAATTACCTGCAGAGCAGATACAAATACTGCCAACGGTGAGTGAGTGTGAGACTGTGTAGAAGCATAGCTGAAAACAAGACAGTGGTATGACTGAGGCACTCTGATTCATGCGTCCAATTCCAGGGAATGACTCTTACAGTTTTGATGGCACTAAGAGAGAAGTCCATTTATTCTTCAAAACAAGCAGTTTGGGGGGGGGGGCAAACTGTGATTCATAATTTAGGAAGTAAAATGTTAAACCAGGATTTGTTAAATGTAATGATTCTGGAAGCAGAACACAAACACTTGTAATTAGATTTACTGAATCTTACAGGAGGACTTGATGTTGGAGAATGGTTCATGTTTTTGTAGATTCTGTTTGTTAGAGCAGCATGGTGGTGCAGTTGTTAGCACTGTTACCTCACAGCAAGAAGGTCCTGAATTCAAATCCAGTCTGGAGCCTTTCTGTGTGGAGTGTGCATGTTCTTCACGTCTCTGTGGGTTCAATCTGGGTACTTTGGCTTCCTCCTACAGCCCAAAGACATGAATGGGGTTCAGTTAATTGGTGATAAATTGGCCATTGGTGTCTCTATGTGTTGGCCATGCGACAGATTGATGACCTGTCCAGGGTGTACCCTGCCTCTCACCCTATGACAGCTGGGATAAGCTCCAGCGACCCTGAATTGGATAAGCAGCAGAAGATGGATAATTATTCTGTAAGCGCAACACAAACACTGTGCTGGTTATGATACTTTTACTTGCTTCACTACTAAGGTTATACCCTGCTTTACAGTAGAATCAATAGAGACGACTTTGGCAAACTGATACCAGGTTTCCTCGAACACGGTATCTTCTCAATGTCCAGTCTTAAATATGTTTCCAAAATGAAAGCTGGAGATATAACCTCGCCGCACAGGGAAATGTGTCTACAAGAATGGTTTTATATCATCTTTTCATCATGTAGAACAAAACAAAGTGTTACTGGTTGTGAGAAGAGCAAGAAACTCATTAAAAAGTTGAACCACCACAACAGTCTCAAACTTTAGCTCATTTATTAACCTACTGAGCAAACTGCTTTTAAAAAACAGACCTGACTGGACCTTGGGCATGGAAATGTTAAACATCTGGCTGTTCATGGCACCATTTGTGCTGCTGAACTGTGACCAGCTTTGACTGGGGTGATAATGTTGGTGCATGTTTGCTGGGTATTTTACATGTTAGGATAATCATACTCGAGTGACTCTGCAGGCAATTGTGTGAATTTCTTGCAGTAGCTCCTCCCATAGCCCCTTTAGTGGTTGGAATCTTCAGCAATATTGTGGTGCTGTGCTGGTAGAAATGCATGGAACCGGTTCTGTACTGGCACTGGTGTCCTGTCAGTGGGTCACCTAAACACCTAAAGGAGCTGCTCAGCCTTGGAAACCCATGCAATGAAGCTCCTGGCGCACAGTTTTTGTGCTGATGTTAATGTCAGCCGAGGTTTGGAGCTCTGCAGTTACTGAGTCAGCAGAGCGTTTGGTGACTTCCATGTGCTCGGTGACCCCGCTCTGTAACTTTCCATGGTCTATCACTTTGTGGCTGACTTGAGAGAAGACTGCTCAAACTGAGTTGATGCAGTGGTGGCATCCTCATACTGGAAATCAGTAAGCTCATTAGAACGACACAGTCTTTCACAAATGTTTGTAAAGGCAGACTGCATGGGTAGGTGATTGATTTCATACGCCTGTAGCAGTGGGACTAAAACACCTGAGAGGTGAGGCCAAGCCTGATCTGGCAATTTTTAAATAACTTTATCAGTTATTGTTATGAACTAACCATAGACTGTATAAAAGGTGGATGCAGCAGAAACAGAATGCAAGTAACTTATGCTTGCATTCTTTTCAATGGCCAGCAGGGGGCGATACCTGTGGTTGCAAAAACACTTCCACTCCTGCAGAAATCTATGGAAAGACAGCCCTCTGTCCTGACCTTTCATAACGAGTTTATGTGCCGTCACTGGATTTGGGTCTTACTGAAAAAAAACCCTCATGAAGTTCATTTTGGTCATTCTAAGTTTAACAAAGCAGGATTATTTGTGCTACGCTCATTGGCTTAAAAATTCAAAGTGGATGTCACAGTAGCTGCGTCTTGTACTGTTTATGGAGTAACATTTTTCTTTTCTCTTCTATTCTACCACCACAAGTCCACACAGTCCGTCAACCTCCACCTCCACCCAGGAACAGCAGATGGAAATTAGCTTCAAGTTTTTATCACAAATTCAGAAGCACAACACAGTTAATGCTGTCGCACTAAGGGGAAAGTTATCTTTAGTCACTTTATGTGGTCATTCAGCATATCTCACCAGTTAATGGAATATCACGGTACAATAGAAACTAGATTTTTTTGAGTCCTAAATGTCAGGCTGATGCAGTTCAGATGAACATAAATCATTTATTTTATTTTTTGTGAATCATAAAAAAAAAACCAAATAAAAATGAAACAGAATATCCATTAAAGCAGGAAACATTACAGGCTGGCCAAATTTCTGTAAACAAACACCGGAAACACAATTCTCTGAAACACAGAGGTAAACTTATGGAACAAACAGAAAGAAAAGAAAAACAAGGATTGTAAAGTTTTTTTTGGCAAAACACAGATTGTCATTTTTAAAGAAATGGATTACATGCAGATGATGTCTGGCAAGCTGCTCTTCAGACAATAAAAGAAGGAAGTTTAGGGAAAAAAGAAAGAAAAAAAAAGGCACGTTTCACAACTCCCAACGAGAGTCATCAGAATGACATTTAACATCTGATATCTAATCCCTCACATACACGTACATGTTGAGTTCTGCCTTCAGGTTAAATATTAAATATCTTTTCAGGTGTTTGTATTTTTCATTCAATCGCTTCACTTCAGGTGATTACAAACATATAAATGGCTTAGAAAAATTATTCCACCTTACTCAAACCAGACAGAAGCTGACAGGTATTACACCAGTGAGACCAACCAGTGATATTTGTAATAAAAGAGATTAGTGACTATCATTCTTGTTAAAGACGGACGCGTTCTGCTGACGCCACAGCCAGCATCACCTCTGTAACCTTCAGCAGTGCTAGACTGACGCTACAATGCATGAGCGCAAGTCTTCCAGCTGCAGTGCCTTAAAAACACTCGAGTCACAGCACATTACCTTTCAATTTAAACTGCATTACAGCAGTTGATGAAAAAGCTGTGGCGCCTTTCGAACCGCTCTGCAACTCACTGAACCCTTGCAACACCCTAAAACTGTGTTTGCATTTAAATTGACCACAACTGTAGCTGCGTTTAATTCTACTACAAACTGAGAACACAACAGCAACAATTAAGCCCTGGAAGAAAATAATACTTACTGTAGAAACTTTAATAGATTAAAAGGGTGGAAATCTTTGCTGATTCGGCTGACCATGCCCGTTCTTCCTATGACTTATCTCTGTGCAGACACTCAACCATAAAGAGGCCTAAAGATATGTAAACCAAAAACCTGGATATTTATTCTCAGATATGATGACAAAGTAAACAATAACAATGTAAGAAAATGTAAGAATGGTATGGACAAAGTGGAGTCCAAAAGACAAAATCAGAATCCCTCGAAAAGCTGTTTTCACACATGAAAATCCAGACAAACCACTACTATTTCACGACGGGAAACACTGAAAAGAACATCACACAGACTTCTGATAACAAAGCTGTTCACTTACAGACCATTTGATGTCCAATCTGGCTGATTGGGACATTTGCATTTTCACATACAGCTTCAATTCATTGCTGCAGGGCATGTATGAAATAGCTTCAGTTTCTTTGGACTTTTTTCCATTTTAAATCCATATTTTATCATGGGTTTCCCCAGATGTTACCATGGGTTCACCACTAAGTATGGCAAGCAGTAGAAAACTGTACTTGTCCACATTTTCCATGTCAATATTTTCCAAACACTCTGAGGTGTAGAGCCTCAGACACTGGCACTAAGAATCCTAAATTAAAATCCACAGAAGAATTTCACAACAGCACAGATAGTGGTAGTACGCTTCCAGGCGGGGATAACCTTTAGGTGGTTTTTATTAAACTTGACCTGTGACTCTATATATGCAGTTCTAATAGTGACCTGGATCCAGTGAAATTACATTTATTTAAATAACGGCTTCAAAAAAAACTGGCCAAAGACTTATTTCGAGAAGGACTTTGGTGTTACCCAATCATAATTTAAACATTTCTCAAAGTCAAAGCATTACATGAAGGGAAGTAGTGCCAATCTTTAACTTTAGTCAGTTTGCTTAAAGATTAGTTAGTTTTGTGTACAAAGCAGTAAACCTAGAGTTATTAAACTGTTGAAACTCTTAAACAATGTATGACAGAGCAGCACGGCATCTGCAGTGATGCAGTACTGGTCAAACTACATTCCTATCTCCATCTACAGCCACAAGCTGTGGGTACTGACTGAAAGGAGGAGAGAGTGGATAAAAGCAATGGAAATCAGACTCTTGAAGGGTGTCTGGGCTTACCCTGAGAGATAAGACAAATAGCTCCCAGATGAGGAATTTTAGGCAAATCCAACTGGGAGAAGACACTGGGGAAGAGCAAGAACCCAGAAGGGTTGGGGAGTCCTCTACATCTGAAAGAGGTGGTCGAGGGCTGGATGAAATCAGCTGCCTCTGTGACCCCACAACCCAGATAAGTGGTAGACCATGGACGAATGGATGGAACCAAACTACATCAGCCAAGCAGAAATCTGTAGCCATGTTATAAAGCAATACACCTCCCAGCTCTACTCTCTTGCACTTCTTAAATTCTGAATTTTGTTTGAGGTGGTTGCAAATAGTCACAAAATAACATTTAGAAACTTTAACAGCCACATTTCTTGCCAAAAACAACAAAACAAAAGAATCCCTAATAGCTCACACTAGAGTAAAAATAGGATGCCAACCTCCTTGCAATTAGGGAAAGAAGAAGGACAAAAAAAAAAAAACAGTGGTTGTCCAGTGGTTGAAACTAACTGGTAGCCCAGATGTTGAGCAAGTAACACATTAAACCTCGCTTAGTGGGAAGCAATTGTCTCCAAACAATAACAGTCTATCTCGGACTGACTGCAGATTGGTGAAGGTTTCCTAATAATCACCGTCCAATTTATAAGTACAGGCAGATTGCCAACACGTTGCAATCAGTCTGAGTCACTCTGCACTGATGATCGCAACTTCACTCAACTGGTTGTAATCTGGTTTGATTTCTATATAAAAGCAAGGTTGCCTATGTCATTTCACTGTCCTGCAGCAACGATGTCACTTTTTGTGGAGGAATTTCTGAATTTCTGTTTCAAATCTCTGACGTTCTGGCTAGATCCTGAATGTGAGCATTTAATGTGAATTTCTGTGTGTGTAGATGGCAACAATTTTTGCCAGTTTTTCACAGTTAATAACCATGTCATCACAGATTGCATGTAAATGCCAACTTGACCTTATCCAATCGCAGACTGACTCTGTCTTACTGCTGTTTTATTGCTGTCTTGACGTATCAACTGACTGCGGGTGGATCACAGATATGGTTGTCTTCGAAGGAACCATTTCAAAGGCAACAAGACTGCAAGTTCATTGCCCGCAGTTGCAATAATTTTGGTCATGTCAGTCTCCAACCACTGTTTTCCCTGGTGTGACTGAAGCATAAAGTCCTTAAAGCAGCATTTTGTTCGCTGTGCATCGCTTTGCAGCTGATGCCCCAACCTGCCATGTGTCAGTCAGTGATATTCTTTGTTCCCATTCACAGATGCTATCATTGCTCACCTCAAAGTTGAGTTAAATTTATTTTGGTTCCTGCCCACTTCATGCTGCTGTTATTCCTCACTCTCTGGTCACCATGCTGCTGACAGTCTCCTACTGTGTATACACCATCACCCACACTCACCTGCTAACCTGTGTGCAGCACTAAAAGATGAGCATGAAGCATTTATCTGTTGTTGCTCTTTGGGTGAACTGAAGTATTTCCAGAAGTATTTCCACTATAATGTGAAAATCACAAAGACAGAACCATGAAACAGGTCAAAGATGCAAGTGTAACGGCGATAATGAAGTTGGGTGAAGCTGCCAAGTGTCAGTGAAGTCAGCATCACTAGACTTTACAGTACAGTGTGCACTTTATGAAGCTGTGTAGTTGGCTCCCTTCACTTTTGGCCACGGATGCCTTCGTCACAGCCAGAGCCGAAGCGCTGTAGATCTCCATTATCCTGTCAGGAGTGGCTGTGTGATGGATACAGCACGAGGCTGACAGAGTCATGAATGGGTGCTGAGGAGTAGAAGACGGGAAGACATGCCCTGTGTGTGAACTACAGGCGTGAGTGTCAGGTGATAAACAGAGATGGAGCTCCTCCTAGAAGCCTATCTGTCAGTGGATCTGTCACAGACGGAGCTTCATTGTTCACAAGGGGGAGGCGAGGAGATTGGAGGCAGCCGCCACTGAGGAATGGATGCACGTCAAACATGAAAGAGCGATCGTCCCCGATCCCTTCGTTTTTCTTCTTCTGTTGGTTCCTGTTTCAATCTCATTATGAAGTTTTGCAACAGAGCACAAGTCTGAATGTGACAGGCTCTTTTTCATGTCTGCTCTTCTGCTTGCTTTAATATATTTTTACTGGAACATTCTGCCCTCGAGGTCCGTGGGATCTTTTCTATAGTTTGGAATATGAATGAGGCAAACTTTAAGAACAACCCTCAGAGCTCCTAAGCAGCACTGGGTGTTAACATATTAGAGTACTCAGATTACCATATACCAATGAGAGCATATGTCACTGCAGATCAAAGAGACACATTTAAAATGTTTTGTCCCCATCCTGAATTGTTGGCTCTGAAGGGCTGAAAAATGAAGCCAACACTGAAGTTTCTCTAATGTCTACTTGAGGCTGGCTATGGGAGCATCTATGGTTGGCACACAGCTTCATAGCTGACCGTACTGTCAGCTAGCGTGATGACAGAGCGGACGGCCTTACATTGTGGAAGAATTCTGGTTATGCATCAGGCTGATAGCATGCGTTTGTCAGTTGCTACTTCAGAAGCACCAGTGCAGCTCCGCAATTGTGGTGGGGAGCCTGTTGAGGAAGAGACTTTACCAAAAACAATTTGCTATGTGATAAAGTAAAGTCAGAGGTAAATGTACAGTAGGCTACAAATCCTCCAGACAATATGAGCAAACTAAATGCAAGGGAATGGTTTTTAATTTTTGGTACTCGTTCTAACATCGAGGTTTACTTTTTATTGCCTGAAGTGTTGTTTTAAAAGTAATGCTACCCAACTCTAATCTTACGCTATAAGTTTGCTTTAAATGAAGCGTTTGCTGGAACAACACTTTCCAGTGCTGGAACTGGGGGTTGTGGTGACAATTTTGGCAACTTTACAAAACCAGTAATCAAACAACCACGGCTGCTTTAAACAGCAGGTGGGAAAGTACGTTTAAATTCTCTCTCTTCTTAACACATCTACTTCTGCCAGCTTGTGCGTGAACAAATTTGTACAAATCACTGGGTCTCAACTCTGTGATGATGAGCCATAAACCCATTAGACATATTTTTAAAAAGTGCAAAACCTTGTGAAAAACTCAGACTCGTGTTTATTGACAAAAAATCCTATTAATAAAGTCCCTTTAACTGTCATGCATTATTCCAACTTTTGTTTTGTGGAACATAAAACACATGGCATTTGGTCCCTTTTCAAAAAATATTTGATAAATTACTCTTAATTACATTTAATTTATGCAATAGAAGTTCGATAAAAAAGGCACACTGCCAAACCAGCAGCAATAAGGCTTCCCGTACAGGTACCCACACAGATAGAGTTCTTATTTCTTGGTGTCAGTCAGGATGATGTTGGCTGTGACAAACATGAGGCAGAAGGCAGCCCACAACAAAACAAACCACACCCAGAAGCTATGGCGAAAGGGAGACTGGTGTTTGTTGATGGCATCTCTGCCCATCACAGGCTCCAGATGACGCCTGGCATAATACACGAGGAAGGCTGGGACAATGTACTGGATCCCTGTGCCCGCATAAGACCCTGTGATTCCCACCAAGGACTCTAAGTTGTGGGTGCAGAAGGCGACCACGATGGGGGGCACGAGAGTAATGAGGGGAAATACGATTCGGTCCACCACCCACGGGTAGGTGCCTCCGTCCCGGTGGAACAGGGTCTTCCAGTTGTTGCGAAGTGTGACGGCAATGATGGGGAAGTTGGTGCTGATGGTGAAAACGGGGAACAAGCCGAGGAAGTAGCGCAGTACTGGGATGTCTAACACATCGCAGTTGTCTGTAAAGTTCAGGGTGTACATGTCATACAGCAGTGAGCTATCGAAGCAGAAGATGGCGGTGAATGAGAGGAGCACGTAGAAGCCGAGAATGAGGACGTAGTCAAAAAGCACCAGTGAGCCGACACGTTTCTTGTTAGAGATGGGCGTCACCAGGGAAGGCAGCGAGTGTTGGCACATGAAGGAGTAGACGCACACCCCGAACAGGTTGGGAACCCCAGAGAAGGAGGCGACAGGTGGGTGGCCCGCGCCGTGGTCTTTACCAATGCGGATTACAGCCAAGATGATCATCATGGTGAAAGCTGGAGAGAAAAAAAACAAAACAAAAAACAGGAAATAGATTTTAAAATCACACTGATGGCAAGAAAGGTATAATACTAGTGTACATTTGGCTATACTGGTAGAAAGGAGACATATTCTGTTCATTTTAAGCTCCACTTTTTTGGTCTTGAACTCTAAGAGTAGCTATGCATGATTTAAAGTTGTCTGTGTAGGTTCTTGGTTATCCAGGTCATGGGAGTCTACCTAGTTTTTTAAGTTGCTTGAAGACGTTCCACCTTTCATCCAAAAGGCTTCTTCAGTTCTAAAACCAAATGGTGGAGAGTCCCAGGTATTTAAACCATAGTGGGGATTGTCTCTTGTGAGGTGGTTGTTAACCCATTGTCTATCCATTGTCTAAAACTAGCTATTTTAATGTGCCCCCCTCCTGCCTTTAAGCCAACTTTCTCCTCACAAACAGAAGATTTAAAAGCAGACCAGTGGGGTGTGAGAGAAGGCTTCAGTCACACAGGCCCAGAGACCAGTCGGTGATCCCCTGGCAACCTCTGGTCAGTAGGAAAAAATGTCAACCAGTGGGGAAAATTTACCAGTTGGCGAGTGGTTGCTGGCAGTTGCTGGGTGAAATCAGTGGCCAAGAGGATGCTACACGCAAAACCTACTTATGATTGCTTTGGCTGCTAGCAGATTGCCACAGTGCCCCATAGTTTGCACAAAAGACCCTGACTTGTCTGCAAACACTCGCCAACTAACAACCGAGTGGTAGTGTGCCATACTGCTGCAACCAACATGTTTTAAAAGGCACAACTTTTACTTAGAAGGCTAACGGTCTCCATTTCTGGTTAGCATCACACTTTTTCACAGTTTCATGCTTAGCAGGTAGGCCTAGTTAGCGAGTGTTTGCAGACAAGCTGGCATCTTCCATGCAAATTGCGAGTGACCGTAGCAATCTGCTAGCAACCAAAGCAATCACAGGGAGCAACACCGTATACCTCAGTGCAACTGCTTTCATGTAACAACAGCAACCACTTGCCAACCGGCCAGGGAATACTCATTTTCCCCTAACGACCGATGGTTACTATGGGGTCACTGACCAGTCTCTAGGCCTATGTGACTGGGATTTTAGCGTGGTGGCTGACAGGAGTAAAACGAATATGATGACTGTCAACAGTTATGCTAAATGACTAATTTCTCACATTTAGAAAAACGTAAGTAAATTAGTCAATAAAACGTCTAACATTGGTATTATAATGTATGTAGTTGTTACAGATTACACGTTTAAAAGATGTTTAACTTAAAACTGCAAATTGTTGAACTGCCGCCACAACTGATGAATACACATTACAGTAAACAGTACTTTTTTTTTAACCCAACATTTTCAATTAAGTTGCTTTAAAGACATCAATATGATCTAGTTATCTGGCCTTAAGTGTTGTGCAACTGCAGCTCAAACAGTCAAACAGTTAAATATCAGCAACATCAATCTAACATTATCTACCAAAAGCTACAGGGTTTAATGTGCAAATCTTCCAAGTATTTCAAAAGGTATTTATTGGTCATAAATTCAACCTTTTATTTGTGAATAGAGGACTGTGACACTGTGAGGGTGCTGCAGCTACTTGATTAGCCATCAACTCTCCAAATGACAAATAAAAGAGATGAAAAAGACCAGTGTGTGTGGGTTTGTACCAGCCTTTCCCTCACTGCCTCACTGTATTATAATGTTCTTGTCAAACAGGAAACTCTAACCAGTGTGCATGCCAATGAGTGCTTAGCCGCAGTGTAAACACGAGGAGCGTGTTGGGATATTGAAACAGCCCTGGGTCAGCTTGGGGTCAAATGATAAAATG
>VUQS01022164.1:47511-58800 GCA_015108495.1 Heterochromis multidens | reverse complement strand
CTTTACATCCTCAACTAATTTTTTCTTTTACTGAAAAAGAGATAAATACACCTTTTAATTAAAACCTTTTTTCAGTGCTAATCACAGACAGATTAATGTGGTATTTTGTTGCTTTTGTACAATGACAATGAAAGAACAGTAGAGATAAATTAACCCCCTTAATCTTCACATTATTCCCAGATAAACTGGGAACACTAAACTGCTTTTTGCTCTCGCTCTGGTTTTGGATTAAAATACATCTCTAAATGTTTTTCACCATGAGCCCATTTTTATTATCTGGCTAACCTCTGGAAGTCAAAGCTCACCCAGTCTAACTATTAATTTGGTTTAAATCCAGGTTTTACAGCCTGAGTTTAGTTTAACTTTTTAAATTAGGTATTTTGGTGCATATAAACCACTCTGACTCACCTTTGTGTGAACTGTCCATTACATAAATTAGCTATTAAAGGTGTCATTATAGCTGATAACTGTGGTATTTAAAAATACAATTATATAAACGTGATAATATAGTAAATAATTGTCTTTTTGTGGGCTTTTGTAATTGACTCTCTCTACCTTTTTGTGCTTGTATTCTGAGTTTTTCTAATTTGCCAAAAAAGACACCCTACAAACAAAGTTAAAGATTAATTTGACTGACTGTAAAATTTCTATTTAGTTTTTAAATTTTCTATAGTTATAGTGTGAATTCTTTCACATTAACAAGGTGAAAACCTGATTTGGTGATTACATTTTACTGTGGTATCAGTCCTCTCGGAGTTTAACCTCATGTGGATAAAGATAGCAATGCTGAACTGCCTTCCAGCTGTTTGTCCCAGAAACATTAGGTGTAAAAAACAAACCAGCGATCGTTTTATGGCCCAGTATAAAACTGTCCTGCGGTTCCCACTGCAGCTCCAATTGATTTCTGGAGGTGCATCTTTGGCAACTGTGTCTAAAGGAGACTCCTGAGAGCGGCATGCAGTTCTGTTACGGGCTAATGGTCATGTGGCCCAGCAAACCATCTCTCCTCCAAATGTGTACACACACACACACACACACTCAATCAAGCCGTGACACCAGGAGTTAGTCATAGCCCAGGCCAACAGCCAGCTCCTCAGCTTTCATTATCAGCTGTCCTTTAAACACTGGGTGACATTTAGAAAGTGTCACTTGGACCATAATATGCCTCATATCTGCAGTAAAATGATTCTATACCTTATACTCTGACTTCTCTCTAAAAGAGTGAGACGCCGCTGCCTTCGATGGGGATATCTAAAAGTGTTAACAACTGTACGGATGCAGGGGAAGTACCCAACGGGGCAAGCTCTATTTATCAGTTACACTGTGCAAGACCCAAACTCTAATGTATGTCAAGAGGATCTGCTGACCAAAGGAGAACCAGGAAAAACAAGCTCATTTTGTCACTGTTTTAGTGTTTCAGTGTAGATGGAGATCTTTACAAAAGATTTTCACAAAATGGGGATCGAGTGGTTGAAAATCGTATCTCTGCATATGAATATTCAGAATCTGCAGTCTGTTTCATGACAATTTAGCAAGCACTTTTATTCACTTTCTTAAATTTACCTGCATTCATAAACACTGACCAGTGCACAGAACAGGAATGACACGGAACCCTTTTCAAAGCAGTTGTCATTTTGAAATCAGTATTGATATAGTACAACTTAGTATAAATAATTGTGTATTAAATAATTGTGTACAATTCACATAAAGGCAATGAGCGGACACTGCAAGCTCATAAGGTAATGACACATCAATCACAAACTAGCCACACTTTAAAGCACACCATACTTTGTCTATTTTACTCTAAAAGTGACCATAAGTTACAAGATGAACATCATACTCTATTAAACAAGACTTGAAATAAGATGTTGAGGCTATAAACTCATCACAAGAATCCTTACTGAGGTCATAAATCAAAAGAGAAGTAGGCTAATTTTCTCATAGTCCTCCATACAAAAATAATTTTTTGTGCAACCAGAGAGGTCGCCCTCTGCTGGCCATCAGTAAGAAAGTACTTCTGTGTTAGACCCAGAAGCTGCATCCATCTTTTAACTCCCTTTTAAACTCCAAAATGCTGGCCATTGTCTCCAGAGGCTAAACTCATGAGATGATAGCTGATGGGTGCCCTGATTAAGCACTTGCTGAAAATGGAATTACTGAAAATGTAGCTGTGTCAGCAACAGACGACACAGCTGCAACTCTCACCCCCGTTTCACGCTTTCCTTGAATTTCACATCGGAGCAGATGTAAGCACAAACTCTGTAAAACCTGTTTCACGAGTGTTCAATATTTAATGCATCTTTGGCTTATGTCCAATGTAATCTCTGGCTCCAGGGAAAGCTCTGCAACTCCCCGTTACGACCTCAACCCTGTTACACAGAGATGTCAAACGAATGGGCAATACACCAGCTTTCAAGGACAAGGACACACAAAAAATTTCCCTATTATATCTGTGCTGTATACCTACACACATACTCTTTCTGAATTGCTCTCTGAATTGCTCTCTTTCCCTAAAACATCTGCAATGTGTGAAAGAGTCATCACTAAAACCATCTGTCTGCTCCCTTTGCTCCTCCTGTCTTCTTTCTCCTTCAAACTCTCATCTTTTTTCCCCCCTTTCTGTCTGTACAAAGCTATGTGTGAAATAGCTGGCAACTATGCCCGTCTGTCTGTGGTACATGAGGGAGAAAAAGGTGCAGGAATGGAGGAAGAAAGCTTTTCTCCATCTTGACACCAACACTCGCAGGCTGCACAGGAAGGAAACTAGCATGGGGCTTTTAATTAAGAGTGCCTCAGGGTGGCTGGGCACTGTTACATTACCTAAAGCACCTTTTTGCAAGTCTGGCCAAAATTAAGATGCTGCAAGAAAACCTGCAAGGGCAGCAGGGCTGGTTGTACTGGAAAGTTCCCAGTTAAATGATAATGAAGCTTAATAACTAAATATTACTCCAAATGTCTTTAAATTGAAAAATCGAACAGATAACATTTTTTTGGCCTACAATTAGAAAGTTTTTATGCTAATTAGAGGCAAAGCACTCATTTATCTCACTAAAGTCACAGGAACTAACTCGTTATAATTCAAAGAAAGAGTCAATCAGATGATAGAGAGGAGCTGAGCACCAAGAATAAAAGCCACTAGATTGAAGTCTTTCATAATGTGCTCATTTGTCACCGGCCCTCGCCTGCATAATGCTACACAAGGTGGGCAAATCACGTCCGGCCATGACAATTTTATCGCACTTATTGCACCTATAAGTTATGAATCTCAATGCTGAAGCACTGTACAGCCGTGAAATGAAAGCATATTAACTTTGATCACCTTAACTGAGTGTAGAAGTTTATTTACATAGTAAATTCAGTATGGCCTCATAAGTCTCTGGATTGACGTAAGAGATGAGTCTAAGGGGCATTCATTGCGCCTTAAATTGCATTATTCAGTGACAAATTACAGAGAACTGGGCAACACATATACATGACTCTGCTTTAATCTAAACTCATCTCTTCTTGTAGACATTAATGCTCCTGTCTTCTTATACATTTTTTATTTCTTCACTGACAAGAACAGAAACATTTCACACAAAAACTTCAAACAATTTCAGGAGAATTAGGCCAAGATATATTTTACTAAGGATGCGAGCGACTAGGGGACTAGATGTTTAAACTAAATGGTTGAAGTCAATATTCATATTTTATTACTGTATTGTAGTCTTAGTTAGTCCTAAGACATAACAATACCACCCCTGTTAATTGACTTGTAAATTTTGTTGTCAACATCCCCAGAAACATCTATGTAGTCCACACATACATGTGCACACAGCAGGAAACAGTCTGCTTAAGAAGCCTTTGTCCTTCTTAAAAGTATTTTGTTTCAGTGAGGGATAGAGCATGCAAAAGACACCCATTCACTGACGCTGAATGCACTGGACTGTTAATGGCACTATTCGCAGTTTAAAGACCGACTAATGTCCGATCTGACTGTGGTCTTACACATCTGTCAGTTAAATCCTAAATAAAACAAGTCTTGCCACTCCTTAGCCATCTTTTGCCTCCAGGGGCTTATTTGGGCAGTTATTCAGAAATATTTAATTGATGGTCACAGGGACATAAAAATTACCTGTACTGAATCACCAGTTATAAATGTTAGAAGTTAAACTTCCACTACCATCTTTACTGATTAGATTTCAGTGCCATGTCTGTCTTGTAGTGTCTGGGGCTGCAGCATGTGCGAAAACATCTTATGCCTCCCACTGCTATCCAGCTTCAACACCCATCTTTCAAAGACCCTCCACAACATATCTTCATACAGACAGGATGAGCCATTACCTCTGCACCTACCCGTCGAGATACGGTAATTCAATGCACCTTCACACAGACACACTGGGCCCAACCAACACTCTCCACTACACTTGACATGCAACAACAGGAACGGAGTAAATTGAACAACCAAGTATCCCCATCCCCATGACTATGCCCGTCCATCTCCTTCAGCTAGTGATTTATATTACCTGGATGGGAATGGCAATGACCTTGTGAGGAATGCTTCAACTTAACAACCCTCCAGAGCAGGCTGTTATGGCTGTGTTGTCTCTAGTAGCAAACACAGCAGATGCGCTTAAAGCCAAGGCTGGCAGACTCTCTCAATGCTCCAAGAAGTCATTGACTGCCTAGAGAGAAAGACTCCCAGCTGCTATCTCAGAAGAGATGGGAATCCTGGACTCAATTAATGAGAAGAAAATAGTAGAAGGTGAGAGGTGATCAATCTCATGTGCAATGGAGCACGAGAAGGCTGAAAGTTGGGAGGGCTCGCTCCTCGAACGGAATGACGCGAGTACTTAAGTGTGAGCAATTCACTGATGACTGCAGGAAGGTCAAGGACTTCTCAGCTGTGTTTTAATGCTTAAAAAAAGCAGCAATGCTGCAGATGAAATGCATTGTAGTTGCACGTTATGTAAAGTTCTGGTCATGCTACTTGTTTTCTTGTCACGTTGGCCAATTTAAACATCCCCCCTCTAGCAGTTTTAGCACACAGCAATCTTCCCATCACTAATTAAGAGAGATACTCCTTGAGCACTCTTGGATAATCTCTGCAGTAATTAGTAGCTCCGGCTCTTTGCCCAGTTCTCACCAGGGTTTCGGGATTTCTCACTGTGCCAGGCCTCCATCACATTAAACCTATCAGGAACAGAGGTAGCAAGCCGCTGGGGCTGTTGAATTTGTTGGGTGACTGGGTGATAAGTGGCTTCCTTGCTTCATAACCTGCTCTGTGATGTTGGATAGGGCTTTCAGTATACATGGCACAAAGCAGCACAGCAGTTGGCAGCACCGTTTAGCACCCCATGCTGCAGCTGAAGTTCCAGAGCACGAGCCAGCCAAACTCTGTTTCACTGATTTACATGCTGTGATAAAGATATCTGATTACATTTTATTTATATAGTGACAATTCTCAACACCAACAATTCACCTCAAGGTGCTTTATAATGTAAAGAAATAAAACAAAGACGAAATAAAGTAGTTGTTTAAATTTAATGTCCTAATCTAGGATAACATTCCTACTATTCTGAAAACAGTTTTTAAAAAAAAAAAAAAATTCAACATGTATCTGGTTTGTTCTAGTTTCTCAAAAGAAAGAATTTAATGCTTTTCTATTTTATATGATTATCAAGCAACCATCAGGGATTCAAAGCTGGAACAAATGAAATCCAAAGTTGTTGAGGTTTTTTTCCCCCCTGATTTTCTGATATTTATACGTTTCATTGGAAATGAAAATGGTGCTTTTTATTGTCAGTGTAAATTAACTTTAAAAAAAATAGACTTTCCAAGATTTTTTTATTGCCTGTAAACTGATTTCAATGGGAAGAACTAGGGATACATTTTCCATAAACATCTAAAGTGTCTGCGAACGCTTGCTGTCAGTTGCAGTCTTCAAATCGGCTTTGGCGTGCGGTGCAGTGAGCTGATAACACAGCATTAAGAGGGAGTCAGTCTGCTATCAGTTTGCAATAGAAAGGGGTCAAGCTCATAATTACATACAATCTCTGATACCACAGCAATTAACGGTAACAGATCAGCGAAAATGGATGCCGTCTGCATACGCAGAAATTCACAATAACTACTCACATTCAGAGTCCAGCCAGATAGTCAGAGATTTGAAATAGAAATTCCTCCACAAAAAGTGACGTGGTTGCTGCAGCAAAATGACAAAGGCACTCAAAATATAACCAGAGTAAAACCTGTTGGCAACCACTAAGATGAGTCTCCTATTCCAAAGAGACGCATCACAGACTAAACTGTCAAACTGTGCGCTCATCAGGACAGTTTGACTCTATTTGTAAACCTGTAATCTGTAACGTAGCTAAGTTCCAGCTACCTGGCTAACCAAATCTTGCTTGCTAACATTATAGCTTCCTGGTGTTAGCTGCTTTGTCATGTCCAAGCCTACTTCTTGTAATAATACTGATACACAGGTACATAATATATACACTGGTTTCCCAGTTGTTGTACAAGATACATGACATATATATGACACATACAATAGTGGTACATAAGAGTGCAGGACAGTGTCAGCAGGTTACAGGAATTTAATCATCTTTTTGTTTTTTAATTATACAAAACATAATTCTAATATTAAGCCAAAGATTAAGGTCAAATGTCAAATAAGTGAATTTTTAACAACTGGCTGACGGTGCAGCTTTTAATCACTTTATCAAATCTTTTTATGCAATGAGAGTAACTCTGAGGTAAACAAAGACCTGAGGTCACCATCTATGCAGGTCCAATTGATCATGCTCCCTAACCACCTCAGCAGAAAGTCAAACCTGTCATCACACAAAAAAACATCAATACTAAGCAGGGATGACAGACATATATACTAAAAACACTGTTAAAGCAGTGAAAGTGACCATGATCATGTAAAAATTTAGACACAAAAAATATGGTTCTTTACTCCTTGGCTGACAACGCAAATGTCACTGAAAGCCAGAAAAGACTGATGTTTTCCAATCGGTGTTGAAAAGTAATTTGTCAGGACCTCTGAACTGTGATTCTGGCTTCTGTACAGTTCATTAAGACCAGCTCATAATTCACCACTCTCTCTGAATGAGCCGAACTTTCCAGTCAACAAGCCACCAGAGTCCCCCTGACCTTCAAAAACAATATCTCAATCCCTCACCCATTTAAAATGGCAGTGGGCAGCTGTGAGCATCCCTGCGGGCAATTTCTTAGCTCTTTACGCTCTGCTGTTGGAAACTAAGAACATTAGATAGATGGTGAGACCCACAGATCACTGAAACTACCAGTATTTGACCTACAGTTTTTCTTGGTGCAGAGAAGCAAAAGTCTAATTATTTTTGAAAGATGCAATAACTCCATAGGCAATCAAAGATTTAAAGTGTTTTTAAATGAAATATAGTGATGCAAATAAAACTTTTAAATGCTATTTTTTGAAGAAACTAGAGTCACTCTATTGCAGCTATATCCCGCTGTCAACCAGTCAAGCTGGAATTTAAATCCATGCTTTCATTTTGCCCAGAAATTAAGATGTTTCTGATCTGAGTTGAGAGTTTACGGATTAAGGATGTTTGCTGTAAAGATTGTGAAGCCCTTTTAGATAATGTGACTTTGTTTGACCAGATTTTGTTAAAGGGGGCTATATTACTCAATTTTATTCTTTAACTCAACTAAAGCTTTTTTGCTTATATTGGGCCTTAAGGCAGTCCCTTGGCTCATCCTCAGTCTAAAACAAGCTGTTTTAGCCCCTTCCCCTTTAAGATAACTTTCTCCTAACTGGCTGACAGACTGTGGAAGATGAGAACTATACATTTGGTCTGATGTTTTCACAAATAAAGCTGATTCCGACAGAGTTGCAGGCATGGAAGTCAACAACATGTCAAATATGGATGTAAAGAGAACCAGTTATGAGCTCTAGCCACGATAGCTTTCCCATAAGTATGTGTGTGCAGAGAAAATCAACACAGAGAGGTGTGTTGCTGATGCAGGCACATATATTTTAATAGTAACCTTAAAACATGGGGAAAAAAAAGTCTTTTTGAATCAAATATGTGGATTTAAAGTACAGACTAAAACTGGTTAACACTGGCTTTGTGGCTTGCTAGCTTGGACATTTTTACATTTATCAAAGTTTTAGCTAAGCTGGTTATGAAAATATACACATGTAGATCACTTTCAGATTTCTTTTACGGGAAGCAGAAAAATAGCAACCTTGGTAGCTCACCTATGCAGGCTAATGTTACCTTACTTTCATGGTAGAAAAATGCTAATCTAACAAGTTAATTGCGATTTAGTGTAAACTAAGAATTAAATGTGAACACTGTCATGTTGACTTTATCTCATGACAACAGTTACTTGGCAAAACCAGGATGTGAGATGGAATCATTCAATCTTCCAACTCAGTTCCTGAGTTAGGGCGTTAGGTAATCTTTGCAGAAGATTATAATGCCACACGAAAGTTGATTTTTTAAATTGTGGCTCAGGATGTAGAGCAGGCCATCTACTAATCGGAAGGTTGGTGGTTTGATCCCTGGCTGTTCCAGTCTGCATGCCAAATATCCTTGGGCAAGATACTAAACCCTAGTTGCTCTCTGATGCATCCATCAGAGTGTGAATGTGTGTGTGAAAGTGCTTGTGTGAACGAGGCATGCTGCATAAAGTGCTTTGAGTGCTCAGGTAGAGTAGAAAAGCTCTATATAAGAATCAGTCCATTTACCTATGAATCATGACATCATTTTGACCTGTTTCACAACTGTGTGAAAAAAATGTGTTCAGTGAGGTCAGAGACACCTCCACCTTTACTTATTCTTGTTCATAAGTGGACTTTTTGCCAAATTTAACTATTTACCCCTTGAAAGCCTACTAGGAGTAACCCTTGAAGCTCTTCTCTGAACTGAGTGTTTCTGTCATATTTCAGGCCTCCTCACAGAACAAATTGACTGGGTTTGCATCAGAAGTTAGTAATCATGGTCTTTGCCCATGCAGCTGCCCTTGGAAAAACCTGGAAACTACTCTAATGGCCATTAAACCATGTCTTTATTGATAAATACTGAGGTGACAAAACTCGTCACTAAGGGTACAGTGGAGGTCGTAAAATGTCTTGATGTGAGAAAGAGTTAAAGACATTCCTGTGTGTTTCTGGTGTATTGTATTCACAAGAATGGGACAGATGGACAACCTCCAGCAATGGCTTCCTCTGGTTTGAAGGCATGAAAAGATCAATGCTGCAACAATATCGCACAACAACCAAAGACCAGAAATTCCAAGAAAAGTTGCTTCACAGAGAAAAAAAAAAACAAGCTCTCAGTTGAGGGAATGTGAAAGCCAGTAACTGGCCAACGGTTTAAACCTGAAACACCAGACAAAAATCTTTAATGGCTTTCCTGTTAAGTAAATCTGACGGTTGTTCTTGGGAGGCACAGGATCCATATGGTACTGACTCAACAGTTAATACAGAAAGTAACCCTATGAGGCTCCACACATCTATCCACAAATCTCAGGAGAGATGGATGGAAGTGATTAATACTTGTTTACTGAACAGGAAGGCTGTTAACTTTTTCCCTTCGTCTCATACCACTCAATATCAATTAGAGAAGCTGTGTACTCCTGTAAGTGTTTCGAAAGTGTCCTTCTGGAGCAACAATAATTATCCAGTCTGCTTACTGCGGGCAGGAAGAGGCCGGCTGTATCAGGTTACAACAATATTTGCCTTTCCTTACATTTATCAATATGATCGTGCAAGGACATTACTCTACATGGTGAAGACACCTGACATTACAAACTACATGCACCTTGTCCATAGTTAACTCACGTTTGATCGCAATCACAGATTTTTTAATCTGTTCTAAATGTACCTTAGCAGGATATTTCTCATGTTTCCAATATTCTTACCAGCATGGGGGTGAACAAATATACTTTTTTATACACATGTATGTTTATTATTATTCCAACAATCCAAAAACAATGACAATTACTGTCCAGAATATTCTCCAGAAAAACCTCAAAAGTACTGCATGCTCATAAAATACACCAAAAGCACACTTACATTGTGTGGGAGTACATGTATAACTACCTGCAAGCTGTAGCCACTCATTTAGCTATGGCTGTTGAAAGTTTGTTCCTTGTAGAATTGTCCAGACGTCTCCACTGAAAACTATCCAGCATGGTCTGCTTTTGGTGCAGGGGAGGAGAGCTCTCCACATCAGCTGCGTGCTTGGCCAGGGAGTGGTATTTGAGACTCGACATACTACGGTGGTAATTCAATTCACATCAACGGTAAATACAAATAACTTTGATCTTGTCAAGGGAACCATCTGGCAGAGCTTTAAAGCTGAACTTGCCATTCAAAAGACCTTTTTCTTTATCCACTTCTGCTTACCATCTACCAACGTCACTGATGCGTCGCTTCCACACATCCTGAACTACGGGGGTGGGCCAAAGGTCATAGACCATGCGTGCGTTAAAAATATGTGTACGTATGTGTACGTATACACACACACACACACACACACACACACACACACACACACACAAACTATGGTTTTACTTAAATTCACAAATGCTACCTCTTCTCTCTCTCCTTCTCCTTAACCCATGTGTGAGGTACCTTTGTTGTGGGACACAAGTAATTATTATAGAGCACTTATTAGCAGTGCAGATGACCCTGATGATGCCCTTTATTAGCGACTATAAAGCATTAATTTATCAAGGATTATGTGGCACTGCTGCAAACAAGGTGACTAAATGACTGCAGCTAGGAATTCTAGGTTGTATAAAAGGTATCACACTGAGCTGGACTAATGGCGACTCTGCTGAATATCCCAGTATGTCACCGGCAGCAGAGCAGCAGGCAGGTACACCATCACTCATGTTTGGTGTAAAAATCAGGGCTCTCTGGAAAACAAGGTGACTACAGTTGAGTGGCAACAACTGTGACAAGGCCGGAGCCGAGGGCAGCAGGCAGTGCCCCTACATACCGGCCAGCTGCTACCCTGACATCAAACACACCCCATCCTCACTCAGGGCAGCACATGTGACTGCAGGTGCATCCGGGGAGTGGTGAGTAATGGTCAGGAGGGGAGGCAGGGTCTCCTGTCTCATGTGTTCAGTGTCAGTGGTTTCAACTAAAATGGATACCAAGACCCAGGGACACAATATAACAAACAACTACACAACATACTTTTCCAGATGGTAGTATGACCATCCAACAGAGAATACTGAAACAAAAGCATGTGCTTCCAAGCTACTAGTACAAGCACTCCAGCTCACAAACAAGCTTCTTGT
>VUQS01022164.1:16417-33149 GCA_015108495.1 Heterochromis multidens | reverse complement strand
ATGGCACATCAATATGTGCCATTTCCAGAAGGTTTGCTGTGTCTCCCAGCACAGTCTCAAGAGCATGGAGGAGATTCCAGGAGACAGGCAGTTACTCTAAGAGAGCTGGACAGGGCTGTAGAAGGGCCTTAACCCATCAGCAGGACCGGTATCTGCTCCTTTGTGCAAGGAGGAACAGGATGAGCACTGCCAGAGCTACAAAATGACCTCCAGCAGGACACTGGTGTGAATGTCTCTGACCAAACAATCAGAAACAGACTTCATGAGGGTGGCCTGAGGGCCCGACGTCCTCTAGTGGGCCCTGTGCTCGTGGAGTCCGATTGGCATTTCCCATAAAACACCAGAATTGACAGGTCCACCACTGGCACCCTGTGCTTTTTACAGATGAGAGCAGGTTCACCCTGAGCACATGTGACAGATGTGAAAGGGTCTGGAAAAGCCATGGAGAACATTATGCTGCCTGTAACATCATTCAGCATGACCAGTTTGGTGGGGGGTCAGTGATGGTCTGGGGAGGCATATCCATGGAGGGACGCACAGACCTCTACAGGCTAGGCAACGGCACACTGACTGCCATTAGGTATCAGGATGAAATCCTTGGACCCATTATCAGACCCTACGCTGGTGCAGTGGGTCCTGGGTTCCTCCTGGTGCACGACCGGTTCCTAACACATTACCCAGTCCATATCAGTATCGATGTCCAGCATGATTTTTTTTCCAGCGACATATGATCTGTTTTCAAAGTGTTCCTTTAATTTTTTGGAGCAGTGTACTATGTATAAAATTAAAAGTCTCTTTAGTCTTGCACAGAATAATTTTTTTTTTAAATCCAAAAAAATAAAACAAATGCAGACAGAAAACTTCCAAAGAATGGAAAACAAAAATAATATATAAGATATAAAAAAAACATCAAAATGTATACAAAAACACATACGTATACAGAAGCATTTGCGAATGTGCCCCTTTACAGGCGAACTGTAATAAGACAGATCGAGGACATTTTGAAAAATCTGGAGCTTCGGTTGAAAAACAAAGCGGATAATTGTGACTTTTTCTCCTTGCCTCTTGGCGAAAGCTGTGAGGTCTGCAACACAGCCCAGTTACTCATCTTTGTACGTGGCATAACGAAAGAGCTTGAGAATCTGGGGGAGCTGGCGGCAATGCACTAAATAAGAGGGACTACGATAGGGGGTGATTAAATTACATTTTATTTATATAATGCCGAAGAGCATTGTTGATACTTGGAGTGGATTTTGAGTGGAGGATCACTTTAGAGCCACTTAAGGGTGAATTACTCACACGATTTGGGTTTGAGAGGTTAAAGAGGATTTGTAGCCGATGGGCTTCTGTGTGCTTTGAAAACTTTAACCAAATTAGCTCAAGTCAACAGTCAGCAGGCCTCTTCTTATCCTATTATGGTTGGGCCTTCTCCACTGGACATTTGGAATTTGAATATCCACACAGGCTTCACCTCACATTATGTAATGCTGCTTGAAGCAAACTGTGTACTCCACCTCTGACACCACTATCAGTCTAACACTCCAAACACAATCTGATTATTCTAGTTTACATAAATGATGATTAAAACTACAAAACACACCTCATCTGTTCTGCTGCTAATTAGCAGATGTTGCCAATTAACACCCACCAGGTCATCAGCAAAGCTTCCAGGGTTGGGGTTGTATTTTAATTTGCCCACATAACAATTAGGAATGTTTTTAGAAAGTAGAAGTTGTTACCTTTCCAGTGAAGCCTCATTAGAATTTAGTGAAGTCTGGTGTAAGCTGAGGAGCCATGCCTGCCAGCTGCCAGATGTGGTGCAGTCGAATAGTCAAATTTTCTTTGGAAGGTTTCTAACTGACTGAAGTGACCTGGAAGTATCTGAAGCCATAATAAGAGCTGGTCAAATATAAGGTTTGCACTATTTGACTGCAGCCATGCTGCCACTTATGCCTGACCTTTGACCTGGTTTACTTCCCATGTGATTCACAGCTTTCTCTTCTAAAGCACTGAGCAGCAACAGAAGAATTACAAAAACCTTACAAAATCTTTCACCTGACCAGGTTTTCTGATATTTTCACTGTAAAAAAAAAAAAAAAAAGTTCTGAACATGTAAGACCTCCATGAAGCAAGATGAGACCTTCAGTGTGCAGGACAGTGGATCTACTTCCCACATTGGCGGGATGAACTGTGGCTCAGGAGCTTATTTTTGAAGGCCTGGCATCCAGACTTGGGTTGAGTTTCTGGTCTAAATGTGTTGTAGCTTATAAAAGTGTGTGATATAGCATTTGTCTTCACTAAAAGTGATGCTATTGGGCAAAAATATCTGTACGTATATGGAAAAAAATCATATGTGTACACCGGCTACAGAATTTCTTGATGTTCAGGCTAGATTTCCTTAAAAAAGGGGGTGGATATTAACCAAACACCACCCTACCCCTAGCCTTAGGTGGCCTCCGGTGACCATGTACTCAAAAATATTTTGGCCTATAAAGCATTTTATTTGCATATATATTTTTCCAATATTTTTATTCCACAGTTTTGACATAAACAATCTAATAAAGTTAATGTGATTAAAATTTCTTTAAAAATATTTAAATTTTCCTGATAGGTGGTCCTCAGGGGGTCTGGCAGCGACCAGATAAAGGAGAGAGCCAGAGGCGTATACTATAAAATCACCCGCTTTGAATATTATCAGTCCATTGAATGGTACATTACAGTTCTGGCAGAGATAATATCCTTTGTGCATAAAGTGAAGTAAAGAGGTCCAAGAATGGATCCCTGTGGAACACGTGCAGTAATGCAAACGCATTCATTGCATGTTATTATATTATTTAATATAATCTAACTATATTTACAGCAGTGCATTCTCTAGAAAAAGTGGAGATCTGGAAACTATTTGTAATTTCAGCTGTGACATAAGGAGGCTTTTTGTCACTTCTGTGCACTTTGGACATTTTTTACAACTTCTTGATGTTTTATTGGATCATCAGCAGATTCATCAATATTTCAAATAATAATTAGTTACTGACAAGAGTTTTTGGGCTCCCCTCTATAATACTCTATTACACTGCTTTACATCTGGTTTTTTCCCCATACTGTGTCCATACTGAAAACACTGACAGACAAATGGATAAATTGGTTTCGATAGATTGAAGATGCGTGTAACTATTTTGTAAGTAGGGCTCTTACATCAGAGTCAACCATTTATCTGAGAGAGAGAAGTTTTTTGCCGTCACAACACCTTTAAAATAATCCACCAGTAAGAAACACGGGCCAATTAAACACATCTGTTCCTTTTCATGTCCAGTTTTCTCCTACTGAAGCTGTCTGACCAGCTCTTTGTCCCACTCAGAGTCCGGATCAGGGTCTTCTTTTCCTTTTATTTCTCTGCCGACCTTCCCTTTGGGTTTAACGGCTACAGAGAGCAGCTCCTTCTGGATCCTCTGCTCTCTCTGCCTCCTCAGCAGAGCCAGGATCTCCTTCCTCTGGTCGCCCATGGCCGCGTACCGCTGCCTCTCCTCCTGCCTCTGCCGGAGATCGGGGACACTGTGCGGCTCCGGAGCGGAGCCGGCGGCGGCGGTGCTGCTGCTGCGCTGCGGCCGGGACACAGGCAGCCTCTGGCGGATATCCGCCGACACCAGCCGGGACTCTAGCGGCGGAAGCAGGGACAGGGAGCTCCACAGCTGCCGGGCATGGGACACATCCTCCGGAGAGGAGCCTTCAAACACGATGAAGAGCTGATCAATCTTCTCCTGCTCCGGAGGATCCGCCTGGAAGGACATTTTATCCTTCAGGACAGAAACAGCTCGGGGAAATACAAACAGTGAAACACGCTGTTGTTTGAGTTAGTCACCATGGAAACAGTCTACGGCAAGCCAGCAGGAGTCAAGAATTTGTTCATTCATATTACACTGTAATATTAATCATGTAACATGCTCATTCATTTAAAAATACATTTATTATTATTATTTCTAACTACTTTTTAAAATCCTTTTTACACTATCAAAAGGATGCATATGAGATCATAAAGTAGGGCTGCTGGATTATTATGTATCGTCAGAATTGGTACGATTAGTCACAGTGACGCACAGGCCACCGGGAGAATTGGGAGGTTTGTTTCGGTCTGCCGTGAATTTGAGCAGCGATATTATAAAAGCAAGAATGACTGAAAGGAGCTCTCAGGGTCCGGATATCAGGTCATCTGCTAATTGGAAGGTTGTTGGTTAAATCCCTTGCTGATCCAGTCTGCATGCCAAAGTATCCTTGGGCAAGATGCTGAAGCCCATCTCCACCTCACTCCTATTTGTAATTCATTTGCCAAACAGAGACAAAACTTCCAGCTTATTGAAAACGCTGTTCTTTTTTTTTTTTTTAAATGTTCTATAATAAAATCATAGGATTAAAGGGAATTCTTTTACTTTTGCTAGAAAAATTATGATATAGTAACAGCCCCAGAACTCATAGGTTTAGCCCTGTAACGAAGTAAAATTCCCCACCTGGATTGTTGTTTTAGTCTGTTCCTGCTCACAGACTTTGGGGTTGACTCTGCACATAAACCTCACAGATCACATACAGTAAATAAACCTGTGTTAATCTTATTCGACAGACTTTTTTGCACTTTTCTTCTGGTATTTCCGAACATCTGGTAAACAAAAATGTCTATTAAGTTTGATTAAATGAAACCCCAATTAAAAACTGATTTAAAATAGGAGATGCCAAAAAATATATATGCAGGAGAAACCCTGAATTTGTCTTTTTCATTAAATTTATTTCCTCAAACTTTAATTATAATTAAAATAAATGAGCTAAATAAATGAATGTGAACTAAACTAAACTTGCTCAACCCTGGCAGGGAGTGAATTTGGACTTTTATGGAGGGGCAAAAGCAAAGAATGATTAAATGAGAGCATTATTGTGAAACAGAATGAGACATAATAATTGTTTTATTTAGATTATCTTGTTTTAAGAATCAGGATGGCAGACTCACTTTATATGGGCCAGATGTCTCCACATCCAGCTCACACTATACTTACTGTAACCCATAGTTAGGCCCTCCTCATGACATGTCCCGGCACTGTAACTGAGCCATCAGTGCCAAAAATAGCCCATATGTGTCTGCTACTTAAGTTTGAGACACTGTGTAAAATGTCAGTAAAAATGAATTCTTTGCATGATTTTAAACCATATGTTTAACCAAGTTTACATCTGGAAGGGATGCAGATAGTGAGCTTGGAGCAAATTTGAAATACTTTATTGACTCTTATGCAATTTGAGCTATTAAATTTACAAACTTTATTTTTACATTTGTGTGTTTTGTATCTTAAAAGCTTAACCTTGGAAGGGACGAACTAGACAACTTTCAGATAAATGCAGTGGGACTTTTTTCAAAGCTAAAACCTGCAGGAATTTAAAAAAAAGAAAAAAGTCCAAAAGCTGCAGTTTCTCTAATGTCCACTTGAGGCTCCAGCAGTGAGTCAGTCCCCATAGACTCCCACATTAAAATGTCCAAATTTACAGAAGAAATAATCATGTTTACAGACTGATACAAAAACATTTTCTCATCTCTATAAATAATTTCTCCCTTCATAACAGCTGTACAGGGGGGAGACTGTTTTTATAACCCACCTGTTTTAATTGTATTAAGACTTAAAGCAATCTAGCTAAAGTTACCTAATAACTTAGCACACCACCTTCTCCTCCATTCATGGTCATTTATGGCTCCCAAGTCCAGAACTAATGGCTATGTCCATCTTTTACATACAGTCCATGTAAAAGGGGCCTGTAACATAGTAGGAAATGCAAATATCTGAAGAGCAGAAGTTGGGGTATTGCTCTTAAATATTTTCCATACTTTCTGTAGTGTTAGTTTTAACAGCTTAATTTACAAATGTCTTGTGTGTTGTCAGGTTAATGCAAGGAAGTACTGAAAAATCCTGGAGTTTTAGGTACTTTCCAGAACTTCTATCTAATAACAGACTCTACTTTATCATAACTTTAGCAGATACATGTAATCAAACTCAGCCAGAACAACGCTGGGCTTTTAATTTGAAGGCAGACCGAATAAGCCTCATTTGATTGGCTGGATGGAGACCCGCTGCTAACTTTGGAAAGGAGGTGGATCGCGCCCAGCTGCTCCACCCCCAGGTGTCCCGGCTGATTTAAATGCCAGGGAGGAGGAAGGGCGACATCATCATCCTCATCCTCATCATCACCATCACTTCATTTACCTGACATGAGAGTCTCACTTCCCTGGAGCTCAGCCTGCATCCTGCACTGAGGAGTGAAGCCCTTTACAGTGAGTATGACACTTTAATTTTACTCCTACAGCTTTAAAACTAACCTGCAGCTGCTGCCATGCTCAAATTAATGAATTACCAAGTCTGTGAATGCATCTAAACTTACAGAAATAAGGAATATTCAGTAGAAGAAATCATTAACAGGTGGCTTGTTGGGAGCTAGAGGTCATTTTGTGTCATTTTAAAGAGAAAAACCAAAGAAAAACTGGGGAGAATGTTTCTATTTTATAAGGTGTAATTAAGATCTACCAGCCTTCTGCATTACCCTGAATCTTTTATTCATCATATGTAATAATTCCTGACTGACTTGTGCTCAGGTGAAACCGTAAAAAGTGTCAGAAATCTTCATCAGAGATGCTGGATGCTGATTTCTGTCCACACACCTGCTCTGTTTAGTCTGTCCGCCGGTGACCACACATGGATGTTCCCCATGACATGTCACCATTTTGGTGTAAACGGTAAGCTCGGCTGGACACATGAGCTGCACCTTATAAGGTAGTATGCCTGCTAAGTCCCTAGCATCCCTCTTTGGGCTACCAAGCTACCAGGAGCAAAGGGTTAGCCAAACATGGGCATTCCAGCATGGCAGCTCACTTGTTTGATACTCGGGGTTATCTGTGTGCTGTTTTTCATGTTTTATTGCCTGCTGTTCAATGGGAGGTCAAAGCAGCTTTGTGACCTGCATGCAGAGGCACGGACGAGGATAAGTGAGTAAGTAGCTGTATGCAAACTTAAGGGAAATGTGGCTTTTATTTATCAGCTGTAATCTGTGAGACAGTTCACTAAAAGTGAATGTAAATGAGCTGTGAGATGCAAAGGCAGCAGTTTGAGGCACAGAAGGAGGAAGTGAGAGGCAGAAAAATGAGCTGATGAGTCTGTTTTATTGATGCTCGCGTGTCTTCATCACCTCTGAGCCTTTCGTGCTGCACAGGTACCTGAAAAGGTTTCAGAAATCTGGCAGAAAGTAGCTTTTATTTGTCCTCCTCTGCTCCAGAATGGTTTGGTGTTTAAATCAATATGTGCTGAAGGCATAGGCATAGATTTCATGGGAGGTGCAGACAAAACATTTAAGAACTTATGCATTTGTCCCCTTCAATAAAGACATGAACTAATCAGAGGGATTTTTAAGAACAAAAAAACCCCACTAACATTACTCAGTAAGGAAAAAATACCTTCAACATGGTCTTTTTTCTTTAACAATGGGGCTTTTTACTCTCAAAATATGAAATATGAATCCATAAAATCACTGAATGTTGTGCGGTAAACACAATTATCTGCAACACTCACAGTGTTGTGATTCCTAGTGCTGGCAGGTGGATAACCACGGAGGAACCAGGAGGAGGATTATTCTTAAAAAGATCTGAAAACTGAGTAAGTTCTGAGCGACATTATCATTATCAAGTTTAGAAGTCTGAAATTCATTTTTCTTTATCAAGCACCAGTTCTTGGCGCTTTATACTGTGAGGCAGCGCTGTTAAAGGGATGCACAGGGATCACATCAATTTGGTCCTCAACAAACCACTTTATTAGCCTCTATATGCAAAATAATTCACTCTAATTACAGTTTAATAAGAAGGATACCACGCAACCTGCTTTATAAGCCTGAATATGACAGCTACTCATCATCTGAGGCAATTTAATAAAATCAAATGCATCCTGGTATAAAAACCAAAATAATGAGCTCAGGAGATGTTTAGGAATTTTCAGGAAAATTAAATAAATATTGTAATTTACATGTGCAAAACAGTCTAACCTTCTGGGATGAAATCGGATGCAGATGAAAACTTGCCTTTAGAGCATCATCACTTTGAGTTTGACTTGATCGAAGAAATGTCAGTATTTCCTTGAATCTTCAGCCAGCTTTCTGAAGTCTCTGTTTTTGTCTCTGACATCCTGTTTTTGCAGTTTAAAAACAGAAAATGTCTGAGGACGAAGGGATACACTTGAAACTGTCTGTCTTCAGCATCAACTTTCCTTTTTTTCCATTCTGTTAGATAGCTTGTTAGCTTGCAGTTGAGCACAGGCACAAAAGAACCTGTAAGCAATATGCAGGCTGGAATAAAATTTGCAAAAGGCCAGATTTTCCTTTATATTGAAGCATGTGCTGTAAGGTAAAGACCCTGCAATAGACCCCAACAAACAGATGATCCCCTATGAACAGCACTTGGTGACAGTGGGAAAGCTGAACTCCCTTTTAACAGGAAGAACCCTCCAGCAGAACCAGGCTCAGGGAGGTGAAGCCATCACTGAAAAGAGAAGCAGAGAGAGACAAAACACAAATTATGGGAGAGAAGACAAAAGTTAATGGATATAAACATATAAACACCTCAGGAGTGAAAAGAGGTGGGTGGAGGAAAAAAGCTCAGTGCATCATGGGAAGTCATCCAGCGGCCTGAGCCTATAGCAGCATAACTAAGAGATGGTTCAGTCACCTGATCCAGCCCTAACTGTAAGCTTTATCAAAAAGGATCTGAAACCTTTGTGAGTTTGATAAACAGCTTTATGAGCACAATAAAGAAAAATACAACTACAGTTGATATAAAAAAAAAACAGAGGCATGAAGAAGTGTTTCTGGTTTTTTTTTAATTCACATTTTCTGTGTGTCAACAGGTCAGAGGTCAAATTAACTCCCATCTCTGCATCAGAGGCTGAGCCGGTCCCTGTCGACGATTCAGACGTCAGCTCCACCGCCTCTGAACCACCAGCGTTAGATTCCGACCCCACTGTTGACCCACAGGCAGAGCCGACCGCCGAAATGGCCGACACCGACGACAACAAGTTCCTCTTCCTGGAAAACGACTTCCGCAACAGCGGCGTGGCCCAGGCCGACTGGGCAGCCAAAAAGATGGTGTGGGTGCATTCAGAGAGGGAGGGCTTTGAGCCAGCAAGCATCAAAGAGGACAAGGGTGACCAGGTACTGATGATGTCTCTTTATTTAGGTTTTATTTAGGTATTATTTTATGGTTTTATTATTATAGACTAAAGAAGGTTGTTATTTCCATCTGCATTAATTTAGATTTGGTGGTATGCATACATGGAAAGATGAACAAGAAGAACAACAGATATGATATTAAGTCAGAAACAGCATGAAAAGGAGGAGCTGGGGCAAAGATGGGTTGCAAAGCAGCTTGCAGACAAACAATTACACCAAAAAGCATTCATACACAAATGAATCCTGATTCTGGTCTTTAATGTAACTGAGTAAATCTATCATAATTTAAATCATTTTAAAACCTTTTTTTTTCTAATCAAGTTTTATTTTTATGCATATTTTTTACAACAGCAAAACAATGATTAACCTGAATAACATGAAGCTGCAAACCTCCCGGGACAGATCGCTGTCTCCACAAGAAGAAATAGAAAAGATTCCATATTTTCCAGAATATTTTATGTGAATTGTTTTGTTATGGGATAAACACGAGACAGCAGAATACATTTCTTGAAAATATTTCCACATGCGGAAAAATTTTAGAAATTACATTTTAAAGATTAATAAATAAACTTAACTGTCTTATTTGACAGACTTTAACAGACTTTTTTCATTTTATTGTGAAGCTTTTCTCTCTTCATTGTCTTTTTTAGTTTTCTGTCACACGTTTCTGGATGTTGTCTCCCTTTATTGACACAGAGCTGCAGGATATTAACGCACATTTGTTCAGTTTTGGAGGTGACGCTGTGGTTGAATTTTTGGTGTTGAATTCCTGCCGCTGCTCTGCAGGTGCTGGTGGAGCTCTCCAACGGTCAGAAGGTGACGGTCAACAAAGACGACATCCAGAAGATGAACCCACCCAAGTTTAGCAAAGTGGAGGACATGGCCGCCCTCACCTTCCTCAACGAGGCCTCCGTCCTGCACAACCTGCGCGAGAGATACTTCTCCAGCCTGATCTATGTGAGAAAACCACCCCTCATACTCTTACATCTGACAGGAACAAATTCCAACGTGAAGTTTTTCTTTTATTAACATCCAACCAGGGCTTTATAAGTAAAATTCATGAAAAGGTGATTTATGCACATTTAAGCAGGTTACTTCAACAGGAGGCAGAAAAGCAGCCTGATATCAGACAGAACAATCAACTCCTCCCTGTGTTATACTGCAATATATGAATCCAGTATTGAATGATCATCTAGTGCCTGATTTTTTTCAGCATTTCCCCAGTGCCCAAATGAAATCTACTCCCATGAGTTCAGGTGTCTCTGTTATAAACTATTTAAATTACATTCAGAGAGCGCAACTCCCCCCGAAGGGCAAGGGCTATACTAAAACTTGTCATTATGTTTTATGATGTTTTTATTACAACATGCTGACGTCAGCCTGTGTTTATTAAACATGCTAACTTCAGCGGCGTCATTTTAACGTTGTAGGGCATCATAACCTAGGTACTCATGTTCCCCAAAGTCTGGTATATTGTTGTTAAGTTTGAAGACGATCCATAAAAAATTGTGGGTAATATAAAGGTTTTTACTGATTTTCACATTTGGTGTGACCTAACAAACAGACAGACAGACAAACAAACAAATGGAACCGATTACATACGCCCTCGTTTCAGGGGGAGAAAAATGGAAGCTCATTCTATGAAGAAGCCTTCCTTATTTTGATTACAACAAATGGGTCCATGTTTACAGGATGACAGTAAAACCATAGACCATCTTGGATCAGGAAACTGCTGCATCAAAAACAGGCAAAATCAAAAGTCACAATAAAACCCTAAACAGACACACTTCAGTAATTACAGTCCTTTAAATAAACACAAAAAAAAATAAAGAAAACTAAATGTTGTTTTGTTGTTTTTATTTCCATAAGACATTGTAGAGCTACATAGTTTTTTATGTTTTTATCTTTTATGTAAGCAAACTGAGTTTACATGTAATGAAATGTGCTATATAAATAAAATTGATATTGACATAAACAAATAAATTTCTAACACATCAGTAGAGCAAATATAAGGATAAATCCACAGGAATATATTGTGAAACCTGGTGTTTAATTCCAATAACTGTTTTGAGTTAGAGTTCTGATATCTTTGCTTTGAGTATCTGCTGATACTGAGCACCAATCCATCACCTGTGTTAGATGAATACACTGTATTCCTGTATTCCTCTTTATCTGTAAGGAAACATCAGGTTTTACTTAAATATTACTTTCCTAATTTTTTAAAATAAAATGTGACAAAGAATACATCCAAAACGAAAAATTTATTTAATTAATTTAAGACCTTCCATCAAAGTAAATACAATAAAAAAAATCACCAATTTATTTGCACTCATTTAATTTCAGCTCAGTGTGAGAGTCTTTACTGCACTTTGCTGTTTTATACGGCCTCGTTAGTTTCTCCTTTCCCTGCTCTCAGTCTCACAGTGAGTGCACCTCCTCACAAGGGGCTGCACGAATAATGAAATATAATGAAATAATATTAACTGAGTTGATAGAAACATATTATTTTATTGTAGTAATAAAATAAAAACTTCCCAAGAAGCTTTAAACAAACATAACAAGAGCGAGAGGGAGCAAGCGGTGTTAGTATCACCATCGATGGAGCTTCTCAGATGTGACGTCAGTTAAGTCATAAACCTTTGCAAACATATAAAGGAAAGATTTTGGTGTAGCAGCGTGAAAGTGTGCACTTCTTCCCACTCCTTTTTGATATGTAAACTGAACCAGGATAGGTGGAGCAATATTTCAGTGTATTCTGCTTTATTTTGTATAGTATTTTTCTTCTCTTTTTTTTCTTTCCTAAATGACTTTCTGTATATTGTTTACATGTTTTACATGATTGAAATATCTCCAAACTGCTTGACCTTTCCTGTTGGCTTACTCCAGGCTTTGTTAGCTCTACTGCTAGCAGTGGGTGCACTGTTGCTGACACATTTATCACCAAATATCAGCTCGTACATCTTAGTTTTGACTTCATACTTTCCATGCCCTCCTTTGTGGAAGGCAGAAGGAGAACAAAAATAATTCAGAAGTAAAATAAAATATTTTTGATGAAAATCAAACAGACTCTGGTGGATAAATCCACTCTTTCTGCCAGGCGTTGAACACAAATTGAAAGAATAAGGTGCTTATCTTCAGATTAGTTTAAAATGAACTCTATGAGTAATAAGAAATAATAGAAATCTGCATGTACTCTAAGGTTTTACCTAAAGAAAACTGTGCAATAAAGCAAAAATAAGCAGGAGATGGGAGGCTGGAGGGCTCCTCGTAAACTCCTCAGAAGTTGTATGGACCTCGCATTTAGATGGAAAAGTCCTCGTTTAAGGACTGTGATCGGCTGCTGCTCTCTCAGGATGTACTGGAAGGATCAGCAGCTTATGTTTGTATTTTTTTAGTCAGTCTTACAAAGACTAATAAGGTGCTGAATGTAAAAATTAAAATCCAAGTTCATGCATCTAATACAGACTGCCATGCAGATCACCGAGAGTTAGGAGCTCCAGTCCCTCCAGTCCTTATATGAGCAGAGGACTTCAGAGCAGCCAAAAAAATCTCTGAACTCTGAACAGTAACCTGGATCCACCTTTATCATTTAACCTAAAGCTGGACTATAAATACAACGAGCTGCAGGGCTTGTGCAGTTTTGATTAATGTGAAGTTTTATTTATATTGTTCTGGTTAAAAAGGAAGTCTGTGAAGGCTAAGTGTTTCAGTTTAAATGTAATCAGAGTAAATAATCAACTGTTTTAATCATTAAATCCATCAATTTATGCAAAATATTTCAGATATTTCTACAGATTACATTATTTCTTACCATGTAGAGTAACAACATAATTAATCTGATCATTTTTCTCTATGGCTTATTTATTATTTTGTCTTTACAATGTCAGAAATTTGGAGAAAATGTCTGTTAAACTTACAAACTAAAGCTTTATTGTTGTAAAAGACTAACAGAAGCAGCAACACTAGCATTTAAGGCATTTTATCAGGAAAATGCCTTCAATGCATTAATCAAAACTAATTAATAGTTGAGTGCAACATTACAAGCGTTTGAATGAGGTGAAATTTAATATATTCACAGGCTAAAAAAGCATTAAATGTGTGTCCACGACAGGCATGAATGTGATAATCTCTGAGTTACCTGCAGATTAAATTTGTGTATGCTTGTTGAGTGAGAGCTAACTGAAGTGATGAATAAAAACTCTTCAGATGTCAGTGATAGTGCAACACTTGGGGCCTGCACTGCAAAGCAAGTTAGACATATCCAGGATATCTTTCTGTTATCTGGCCTCAAACTACTATAACATTAGGAGTCAGGCTTAAAGGTTACACAAAGGTGGTTATCAGCTTGATCAGTCAACTCAGGGTTTATCAATCAAGTTCAGATAAAAGAGGCAGAGTTTTCAGCTCAGGACTGATTTTACCAGGGAAGAGAAAACTGTAATACACTGCTCTAAAAAGACAGCATAATGTTTACCACGCCGTCTCCAGACTCTTTCACGTCTGTGTCATGTGCTTAGTGTGAACCTGCTCTCATTCGTGAAAAGAATGGGGAACCAGGGGTGGACCTGCCAGTTCAGGTGTTCTCTGGCAAATGCTGATCAAGCTGCACGGTGCTGGTCTGTGAGTAAAGGTCCCACTAAAGGATGTTGGGACTTTATATCACCCTCTTGGAGTCTGATTCTGACAGTTTGGTCAGAAACATGCACAAGTAGCCCGCCGAAGGTCATTTTGTAGGGCTCCGGGAGTGCTTCTCCTGTTCCTCCTTACACAAAGGAGCAGATACCAGTCCTGCTGCCAGGCTGATCCCCTCGTGCAACGGCTAATACCCTCCTGGTATCTCCTCCACATTCTTGAGACTGTGCTGGGAGAGGCAGCAAATCCATACGTGCCATCCTGGAGGAGCTGGACTACCTGTGCAACCTGAATGGGCTGCAGGTACCATGTCATGCTGTCAGCAGTGACAAGGACACTAACAAAAAGCAAAACTAGAGAAAAATCAGTCAGGAGTGATAAGGAGAGAGCGATGGTCTTTTTCTGTTGTCAGCTGCACCAAAGCAGCTAAAATGGATTCATGATTGTTTCTGCTTCTTATTCTCTAAAAGCACCAGATTATCTGGAAATATTTATAACAACATTTTAAAAAAATCTGACACAAAACACACTTTAGAATTACCTGACAACTCGGACGGGGTGATAAAGTGATTTGTCTTCCCTCCACAGACGTACTCGGGACTGTTCTGCGTTGTGGTGAACCCCTACAAGATGCTGCCCATCTACTCTGAAAAGATCATCGAGATGTACAAGGGCAAGAAACGCCATGAGGTGCCGCCACACATCTACTCCATTACGGACAACGCCTACAGGAACATGATGCAGGGTAACTGTCTGCATGTACAGAAAATATAGATATCGCTGCAATAAAACAGTAATATCTAATCATTCTTATTAAGAATTCAAGAAAAGGAGCTAGACACTTTGTGCTTAAAACAGAGAGTGTTTAAATTTTTTCTTTATTATCAGGGCATCTAGAACCAACAAACAAGTCCATCAGCATCATTGGAAATATCAGAAATATCCCCAAATGCACGCAGTCAAGTTTATATGTACAGATAGAGCTAAATGAGACCATCAAGCAGTAAAAGACAGGTAGGAAATACATTCTGTTAAATAAATGCACTATTTTACATCACAGAAAACGTTTTAACCAAAATTACCTTTAAAAATTGTAAATAAGATGCTGCTCACAAAGATTCTGGTTTTGAATATTTTAGTATTTTAGCAAATATTTGACCAGTTTTGAAGTAAATATAAAGATACAGGTCTCTTTAGAGGGTTTCTTCTTGAAGAACATGAGGCTTTGTCACTAAAACATATAAAAAATCTTTATCCATCCAACTGTTCTTCACCTGTCTCAGCACCTGTTAACCTGATCCACTTCAAACCTGGCAGGTGTATCATTGCTGGCGACCTGAGTAAGTGCGGTGGTGAGTTTGAAGTTGTTTGGATGAGCACATATTTTGAGGAACCTCCAACCACACATTACTAAGGCAATTTACAACTGCATAAAAAGTTATGGACAAACTCATTTATTGTATCAGCACTTTGCACTCACTTCCGCTAAACAAACAAAAAAAGAATACTCCTTCGATTTGCCCATTCCGGGTCGGGAAGGAGTTGCTTCCCCAGGTGGAGGAATTTAGGTATTTTGGGGTCTTGCCCCTGAGCGAGGGGGCAATGAAGCAGGAGATGTGAACACTGTAAGTGAAGAGAGAGCTGAGGATTTACCGGTTGAGCTACTTTCTTACCCTCACCTATGGCAAGGAGCTCTGGGTAGTGACTGAAAGATCAAGATCACAGATAGAAGCAGCAGAAATGAGCTTTCTCTGAAGGGTGTCTGTGCTCAGTTTTAAAGATAGAGTGAGGAGATCTGTAAATCGGGGGGGACTTGGAGAAGAGCTGGTACTGCTCCACTTGGAAAGGAGTAAGTTGAGGTGGTTCAGGCATCTGACCAGGATGCCTCCTGGCCACCTCCTAGGCGAGGTGTTTCGGGCATGTCCAGCCAGGAGGAGACCCCGGGGAAGACCCAGACAAGCTGAAAAGATTATGTCACTCCGCTAGCTTGGGAATGCTTTGGTGGCTTCACTTCCAACCTTCTTAGTGGGTTGAATTGGACCCTCTGGCAGGCTGGTTCTGGCCCCTGGGCTGCATGTTTGGCACCCCTGATCTGAAGTAAGCGAAGAAAGTCCACTGGTTTGAACCCCTCTGTGTGTCCGGAGACATACATGCTAAGTTAATTGATGAGTCTTAATTGGCCGTAAGTGAGAGACTGTGTGGTTGTCTGTCTCTCATGTCTGGGATGCACAGCTTTTACCCTATGACATCTGGGATAGGCTCCATCCCTCCTTCATGCCCTGAGTTGGATAAGAAGATAAGCGGATAAGTGTTCCTCATCCACTTCTGCATCATTAGCCAACACAGAAACTGACTTTTAAATCACAGCATCTCACGTTTAGAGATGTTTTCAATTATTTAAAAGCTTTTTTCACATCATGCCATTTCCACGTTGGTAAAGAAGCTACCACCAAGCTGCACGTTGCTTGCTTTTAAACCACAAGGTTGGAAGCTTGACTCCCGGCCAGACCTCTCAAAACAGCAGCATTTTTCTTGGCCATCCTGAAATAATCCAGCACTCTTTTCTCTAACGACATTTTCTCCAGTGAATGTATTTATCATGTGCTTTATTTGATTTTTGATGAATACAGTAGCTTTCACAAAGCGATAGAACAGCTTTATAATTGCATGACAACTTCCTTCTATCCTTGAAACCCCCCTTAACTGTCAGTCTATACCATTTGTTTATTAACTGCTGCTTCTGATGCTGCTGTACAAACAGTCACATTATAGCTCTTTTTCCATCACACTGTGCACACAAATGTGAGCGGTGGCAGCCAGCAGCCCCTACTGAAGCCTCGGAGCGTGCCGTCTGGCCTCCGTTTGGTCC
>VUQS01022164.1:0-16393 GCA_015108495.1 Heterochromis multidens | reverse complement strand
GCCTCCGTTTGGTCCGCCGGTGACCTCAGACCAACTCCATACTTTCCACTGTTCTCCAGGATGGCCATACATGGAGCGGTGAGACAAGATTACAGCGACGGAGCCCTGCATCCACCTGCTATTTTTAGAGGATATGAGTGATGGAGGCTAATCTCCCTCTGAGCGAGATCTCTTTCGCTCTCGTGTCCGAGTGAAGCGGCGCCGCCTCCGAGTTCATGTTTGGTCTGAGTTTGACAAGTTCAGCTCAACCAGCATCACATTATTTCCCCCCTTTTTCACTCTGCCCCTTTCTCTCTCTCTTTCTCCACAGACCGCGAGGATCAGTCTATTCTCTGCACGTGAGTCAAAACAGACAACACTTGACCCTTTTCCATGACACTGTGCACACACATATACCAGCAGTTACTTACCAAAACCTTAAAGTGGACCAATTCTGCTCATTTCCAGTTCCATATATTTATACTGGGGCAGCTTTGCATGATTCACAGTTCAAAATAACCCTTATTTTTCTTATACTGGGCCTCGGTGCACCTCTCAGTTCATCCTCTGTCTGAAACAAGCTGTTTTTAGCTCCTCCCCTTTTCTTCTGAATGGCTGCCCCTCATAAACAGCCAGTGGGTGGGGCTTCTGCAGCAGAGATGGCCATATTAGGGATGTCATAATAGGTCACCTTTAAATTGAAAATAAAATCAATTAGTCAGTCAAAACATCTCATACAACTTTGCAGATCAAAGTGCTGTACCGAAAACAACAACATACACAAAAAAGCTCCAGCATAGTCTCTCAGTCACACACACACACACACACACACTGAACTTATGACGTGCTTTCTGTGAGGAAAAACCAGAGACCTGATATGAACATTGAATAAATAAATAAATACATAAGATAACAAAGCACAATATATGCTTTAAAAGCATGAACATTCTCTGCTGTCCTCAAGTTTTCAGGAAGGTTGTTCCACAGATGTGGACCACAGTGACAGAAAGATGCCTCACTGTGGGTTTTAGTTAAAAAACCCTGACCTGAAGACCTGAGGGTTCTAATAGGCTCATAATATAAAAGCAGTTCTGATAAATAATCGGGAATAAAACCACAAAGAGTTTTAAAAACCAATCATGAATCTTAAAATCTGTTCTGAAGCTGACAGGAAGCCAATGCAGAGACTTTAAGATTGGGGTTATATGTGCTCTCTTTCTGGCCTTAGTCAGAACCTGTGCAGCTGAATTTTTGAGTAGGGAAGCCAGAAAGCAGAGCGTTACAGTAATTGATTCTGAGGAAATAAAAGCGTGTAATAGTGTCTCTGCAGAGAGAAACTGTTGTACTCTGGCAGTATTCTTAAGGTGGTAAAAACCAGTCTTAGTTAGGGTTAGGGTTAGATATGACATGATATGAGTTGAATCAAAGAACTTTGTTAGTCCTGTTTAATATTCTCATTCTCTCAAACATTGAAATATTATTAGAATATAACAAAATGATATTTATTAATATAGAGGTCAAAGAAAGCCATCAGCTCTTCACATCTGAGAAGATGCTTCTGGTCAAATATGGGATTTATTTGCTTTAAAAGAATGTAAAGAATGTCTTCTATTAATCTACTCTGTTGCTCTGTCCCTTACCAACTGCTCCAAAATATTTGGTCACATTGGGCCTTGTTTTTTTTTTAAAAAGCACATTTTTCATTATAAACGTTGTAAATAACACCTCACGATTAGTGGAAATATTCAATCTAAGTCATTTATCCTTTTTAATTGAATATCTCCTTTGTTGAAATGGGATATCAAACAGAATCCAACATTATCATTTCTCTCTCGCTTTCATTTTCCATCAATTGTGCTCTTTGCCTCGCAGAGGTGAGTCTGGAGCTGGGAAGACAGAAAACACCAAGAAGGTGATTCAGTACCTGGCTGTCGTCGCCTCCTCGCACAAGGGCAAGAACCCCATCAACCCTGTGAGTAGAAACACCTTCAGCTTACTGACTTTTAAATAAGTGTGTGAAGAAAACTGGAAGCCAATAACAGCCAAATAATCAGATAAAAACACGACAGTTTTATGTTTAAAGGTTTCAGGATCCAGATTCATGAATAGAAAACTGAAAATTAATTGAGAGGAGCTTCAGATGAGAAATAAAAATGTAGTTTGATACGACTGCTATAAAATACTAAAGCACAAACTCTGCTGTACATGACAGGATTCAGTTGGTGCAGCTGTGGCCATGGTGAGGACACATGATTGTTGTTTGTGCTGCTGCTGTTGGCGGGGCTTTAAATTCTTTATCTCTGATCATTTAAAAAGAAAATCACACAAAAACACAGAAAAGTCTTCATATTTTTCACAAGATCCTCCGTAACTGATCTGAAAGTTACATCAGCTCCTCGCTCAGCTGCATTTAATCCGGTGATGAACTATCTGTGGTTTGTTTAGTCAAGATTTATCAGTGCTTGACCTCTGACCTCTGCTGCTCTGCTGCTGCATTTCAGGCCAATTTTGGAGAAAATCCAAATATCTTTTGAGTATACTTATGGAAAGCAGTAATCTCTTATGATTTCTAACTGGTGTGTTTTCTTGCAGCAGCAGCAGCAGCCAGGATCTCTGGCCTACGTGAGTATATAATCCCATACAGACACGTTTTTACTTCAGTATTAATATAACAGAAAAGCATTGCTACTCTTACATCATGGTCTGTGTTCTGTTTAAAAGTACGCAGATTTGTTTTAACTGTTAGACACTCTGAAGAGGTAGATATTTAACCTTTCTGGACTGTAGGGGGAGCTGGAAAAGCAGCTGCTGCAGGCTAACCCCATCCTGGAGGCCTTCGGAAACGCCAAAACCATCAAGAACGACAACTCCTCACGATTTGTAAGAGTTTCATTTAGTCTGTCACCACACAGAGATTAAAAAAGTGATATAAAGTTATAGCTGCTGTCGTCCTCTCTGCTCACAGGGAAAGTTCATCAAACTCAACTTTGATGTGACCGGCTACATCGTCGGGGCAAATATTGACACCTGTATCCTTCTTTGAGATTAAATTTTCCTTTTTTTGAAAGTAAACATTAAATAACTGGCTTATTCTTCTTAATCCTGATGTGGTCAGACCTGCTGGAGAAGTCTCGCTGTATTCGACAGGCACGCACTGAGAGAGCTTTTCACATCTTCTACTACATGGTGGCCGGAGCCAAAGACAAAACTAGAGGTGAGAAGCTCAAACCACAAGAAAAAATCCTTCATTTAAAGGAACAAGCTGACATTTTTAAAGCATCTTGGAGTAAAATGGGAGTTAAAGCACTATAAATAGAAAATATTAGCTCTGTTACAGATTGGCAGTCTGTCCAGGGTGTACCCCACCTATTTGACAGCTGGGATAAGATGAACACCTCCTTCAATCCTGAACTGACTAAGCAGTTAAGAAGAAGGAAGGATGGATGGATGAATGGATGAGGCTCTTTGTTGCAGATGCAGCCTTTGTATTTGGAGTCTGAGCAGTTAATTTATTGGTAAATCTGAATGTTTAAGATCATCAGGCTGCAAAGCAGACGTTACAGTAGCTGGATCACTATGCAGACTCTCCAGGTATCTCTCAGTCATATCAACTGTATATAAAAGATGGGTGTGGCCATCCCGTGATGTCATCCATTGGCTTCTGGTATTTTGAAGTGCTAACTTTAAAATCCTAGAATTTCACTCACCAAAACTGGAGCTCAGACTTCTTGGACAGTCTGTTAGTACAATTAACCACACAGCAGCCATATTATTGGTCAGATAACTGCATTAAAAATGCTTCAAAAGGCTCCAACACGGTCCAGAGGTCCAGTTCAATGACTCCAGTTGGTCTTTTTAAGCAAAACATTAGTCTTGGTTAAAAAATGAAAGATGTACTGATGCCGGAGACGTAACCTCTCGGTCTGCTGGATATCCTTTTTGAATGTCACCTGGATTTAATTCCTGGACTTTGTAGCCATTCTTTCATCTTGCTTGATGCTTGGTGTCAATGTGGGACTGACATTATGTGAATGATGTTAGAAACCAGCTGCTTCTAAACACATCCTGGACTTCTGTAGCAACTGCACAGATGAAACTGGAAATGGGTGTCAGTCATATAATGTCCTCTCTCTCTCTCTCTGTTTGTAGAGGAGCTGCTGCTGGAGGACTTCAGCAGATATCGTTTCCTGATAGAGGGTCACGTGGAGATCCCCGGGCAGGAGGACGACGAGATGTTTGATGAGACTCTGGAGGCCATGGAGATCATGGGCTTCACCGAGGAGGAGAGATTGGGTACAGAGAGCACGTAAAGACAAGATTTCCAACCATTTCTGGTAGCACTTGCTATTCAAGCCTACAAGAAAAGAGGAATCAAATTATACTTTAAGTATTTTTTAAGTAATGAATACTTTGGGGGTATTTTATAAGAAAGTAGACAGAAATCATCCTCAACTCCAATTCTGAGATGTGTGGGCAACCCAGGCTCTTTCCTTTGCAACGCCTTTTAGTTAAAAAAGTTCACAATTTCAGTCTAAATTGTGATATATAGAACTATATCTATATATCTGTATATCTGAATCTGCAAATGTCCATGAAAAGCAGTTTCATCTTTAATCTTCATGTTCTCCTCACCTTCCCTTTCCTCTCTGCAGGCATGTTAAAGGTGGTGTCCAGTGTGCTCCAGCTGGGCAACATCAAGTTTGAGAAGGAGAGGAACAACGAGCAGGCGACCATGCCCGACAACACTGGTAACCATTTAAAAAAAAACAAAAAAACTGCCAATCACCAGTTCTGTAAATAAATCTCTTCACCTGTCTGACCTCCTCCTCCGTCTCGCCTTGCAGCTGCACAGAAGGTGTGCCACCTGCAGGGCATCAACGTGACCGACTTCACCCGCGCCATCCTCACACCCAGGATTAAAGTGGGCAGGGAGGTGGTGCAGAAGGCTCAGACCAAGCAGCAGGTACCCGAAAAGCAAACCAAACCTCATTAATTAAACACGGAAAACAGGAACCTTCAATCTCCTGTTCCTTCACCCTTCCTCCCTTTCCAGGCTGACTTCGCGATTGAGGCTCTGGCTAAAGCCATGTACGAGCGTCTGTTTCGCTGGATCCTCGCTAGAGTCAACAAGACTCTGGATAAGAGTAAGAGACAAGCGACGTCCTTCTTGGGTATCCTAGACATCGCCGGCTTTGAGATTTTTGAGGTAAATACTTCCTAAAAACAGACTTATAAACATTTCACTGTTTCATGTCATTCCTGTGAGTCAGTCAAACTTCGGATTGAGGAGGAACAACCCAGTTTATATTTGGGTTGTGGAAAAGTGGAGCAGCTCTTTATCCTGTTGAGGATATTTGAGGGTCCATGGGAGTTTGCCCAACCAGTCCACATGTGTTTTATGGACTTAGAGAAGGCATTTGACTGTGTTCTTTGGGGTGTCCTGTAGGCTTTTCAGTGTGTGTACAACAATAATGAGAGCTTGGTTCAAATTGTCACTGTGGCTATAAGTCAGACTCATTCCTGGTTGGTGTTGGACTCTGCCAGGACTGCACTCTGTCCCGTCCTGTTCATAATGTATTTTTTTTGGTCAGGATTTCTTTGCACAATCGAGGGCCAGAGGGTTTGGTGGCCTCAAGATCTTGTCTTTGCTTTTTGTAGATGACGTGGTCCTTCTGACTTCATGAAGCTCACACTGGGTCAGTTTGCAGCCAAGTTTGCAGTGGCGTGGATTTCAGGGGCCAGCAGGGTGTTTGGAAAAATAGATCATTGTGTTTTACTAACTTAAGAAAACAAAGAATATTTGTCTGTCTGGAAATGAGCTTGTCTGGGCTCAGCCTTAGAGATAGGATGAGGAGCTCAGAGAAGAGCTGCTTCTTCTCCACATCGAAAGAAGCCAGTTGAGATGGTTCAGGCATCTGACCAGGATGCCTCCTGGATGTCTTCTAGGTGAGGTGTTTCAGGGATGTCCTACTGAGAAGGGACCCTGGGGAGGACCCAGGATACATTGGAGAGATTATGTCTCTCAGCTGGCTTGGGAATGCCTTGGTGTATCCCCCAGAAGCACTGGAGGAGGTGGCCAGGCAGTCTCTCCTTAGACTGAAGCCCCCATGACCCGAATAAGTGGCAGAAAATGGATGTATGAAAGTTTCATTGTATTTCTGTAAGTTTTTAATCATGAATTCTTGATCCCACAGGACAACTCATTTGAGCAGCTCTGCATCAACTACACCAACGAGCGTTTGCAGCAGCTCTTCAACCACACCATGTTCATCCTGGAGCAGGAGGAGTACAAGAGGGAGGGCATCGAGTGGAACTTCATCGACTTCGGCCTCGACCTGCAGCCCTGCATCGAGCTCATCGAGAGGCCGGTCAGACAGCAGCACATACACAAACTCACACACACACACACAATATCTAAGTTCAACCTGGAGTTTGAGTTTGGCTTAAAGAGTTAATTCAGATTTAAAGATAATTTTTACTAATTTTGAAGAATAAGAAGCAACTAATTTTCTACTTACAGCAAAAGTAACTCTGAAGATTAAATAAAAAAAATGTCCTCTGAAATAGCTAAACAAGTTAACGTGTATAACAATAAAGTCTATGGCAGTGTGCACAACTGATAAATGCAAATGAAGGAAATATGGCATCTTATTTAAGGCACAAATTAAGTTCTTACTGAACAATTAATTGAAAGATAATTAAAAATGTGCCTTTAGTTTATGAGCAGGAAAAAAGTAATTTGATAAATTCTGATAATTATGTGGAAACTAAGATAACATTCATTGTCTTTAGCAAATGAAGAGCAAGCAAAGAGATCTTTCTGTAAGATTGTTAATGTACTGATCAATTTGGAGAAAGTTTAATTTTAAAAACAAGATTGTTCTGGACAGATAAAACAGGTAAATGTTAAGAGAAGATTTGGACCAAGAAACCAGACATTAATTTCTTGGTCATTTATAAAAGAAAGAAATTAGTGAACGTATCTGTTCCTAATGCCCTTAAAATGTTTTCCAACCATGATATTCCCAAAGATCCAAAAATAATCCTTTTAAGTACATTTGCAGAGGTCTTTGAGGAAAGGACTAAATTCTCTTTGCTCCTATAGGGGGCTGCTATTAAGGCTGTTAAGGCTGCCTGCATAGGAATGACTTTTACACTTCCCTGTTCCTGACTCTGATCCAAAAATAACTGCTTGTAAAGATATTCTTCTTAAACGGAGCTTCTGGATCCTTCACTGTCTTGCAGAACAACCCTCCGGGTATCCTGGCCCTGCTGGACGAGGAGTGCTGGTTTCCCAAAGCCACTGATGTTTCTTTCGTGGAGAAGCTGCTGAACACCCACACCGGTCATGTTAAATTTTCCAAACCCAAACAGCACAAAGACAAACTAATGTTCACTGTACTGCACTATGCTGGAAAGGTGAGGAGGGCTTCAGGAGGGGGACAATTCTATTCAATTCCATTTTATTTTTATAGAACTAAATCACAACAACCGTCGCCTCAAGGTGCTAAGACACGGACAGTCATCTATAAAACTGTGCATTTGTGCAAAAATATTCAAACACTAAAGGTTTAAGATAAAATGACTCCCAGTGAAACATAGAGTGGGTCTGTTTTGGGAGCTCTCCTGCCCTTTTACATCCATGCACGATTATGATAATGATTTGAATTCATACAGTCTTTTTGAAAACGACAACAACCAGAAAATGCTGACAAAAATATATGACATCAAAGAATTGATTTAAATGGAGAGCACACTGCCCATTGAGATCAGCTCTTATAAGTCACCATCATGTGCTTCTGTGTCACAGAAACACACAAGCCCAGGGATAATGGGCTAGTCAATGGCGTCCTGGCCTCGCTGCTGATTGGCTAATTGTTTGTTTGTCCTCCTATGGCTCTTGTTGGGTTGATTATTTCTTAATTGAAAAACAGCTTGGATGTCCTTTAAATACTTTGATAATTATCAAAACATTTATGACTCCAGGTTGACTATAATGCAGCCAATTGGTTGACAAAGAACATGGACCCTCTGAATGACAACGTAACAGCTCTGCTGAACAACTCCTCCAGCACCTTCATTCAGGACCTGTGGAAAGATGGTTAGTTCTCATCACATTAGAGCAATAAAATGAAGCATGGTGATAAAAGTTAGTGTAAATCTTTTCTGTTTTATTCTCCATGTCAGTGGATCGAGTTGTTGGTCTGGAGACAATGACCAAGATGTCCGAGAGTTCGGTGCCTAGTTCCACCAAATCCAAGAAGGGCATGTTTCGCACGGTGGGTCAGCTGTACAAAGAGTCTCTGGGCAAACTGATGACCACGCTGCACAACACCCAGCCCAACTTTGTCCGCTGCATAATTCCCAACCATGAGAAGCGGGTAGGTTATTATATCTAACCCTAACTCTGAGATAAGAGACGGAGTTTGTTAATTAATTCAGGGGTTGTTGGCTGGCTGCTGTGCTGCAGGCTGGTAAGATGGATTCCCAGCTGGTGCTGGAGCAGCTGAGGTGTAACGGAGTGTTGGAGGGGATTCGAATCTGCAGGCAGGGATTTCCAAACCGGATCGTGTTCCAGGAGTTCAGGCAGAGGTGAGGGAGCTGTCTGAGACCATTTATACTGATAACAGCAGTCATAGTTCTGTTTGTAATAATGCTAAGTTAGCATGCTAATGATTTAAAGATTTTTGCTTCCGCTGTATGCAGATGATGATCAATTATATATCTCACTTGAGCCTCAAAATATTGCTTCTACAAAATGTTCTCAATTATGTAAAGTCTGGATGGCAGATGCTGTATTTTTTTCATTTTAAATCTAACCACTGTCATTTTTGAGTCTTAAGTGTCAAATTCTTTGGTTTGTTCCTAGTTTTAGTGGTCCTGATTAACTGGGTCGCAAAGAAGTGGATCAGAGTGTTCCTGCCCTTAGTTATCTGGTCTTAAAGGTCCATGAATGTCTTCTAACTTTATTTTTTGGGATCTACACACAAGACAAGTCCATGTGATTAATTCTGTGAAGGTCTAAATGTGTTTGTAGTTTCAATTGAGTTACATACGTAAGTCCACTGTTACTGTATGTCCTGTTAGTGTGTTACATCAAATTAAACACATTCGTGATAGTAAAATACCTTAAAACAACCTCTTACCTGTGGAATATTATTACCTGCTGTTTAGTTTTGCCATTTCTCTCATTGAAATGTCAAAAAGCAGCATAAAAGTTGAGAAAGGAAATAAACAAAGCATTGTACAGTGGTAGCATTAATGTAAGGGAAAAACATGTTATTTATACTTAGATCAATAACACGTTTAAGGAATCAGTACTTTATAAGTTTGTGTAGCATCACAGGTAACTAACAGCTATGTTGTTTGCAGGTATGAGATCCTGGCTGCCAGTGCCATCCCTAAAGGCTTCATGGATGGGAAACAGGCCTGCTGTTTGATGGTGAGCTAGACGGAGTAAAACTGTCATTTGAATATGAATTATCTGTGTAAACAAAAAAGCAGGGGTTCACTCTTCTCCTCGTCTCCAGGTGAAGCACCTGGATCTGGACCCTAACCTGTATCGTATCGGTCAAAGCAAGATGTTCTTCAGGACGGGAGTTTTGGCCCAGCTGGAAGAGGAGAGAGACCTCAAACTGACTGTTGTCATCATCGCCTTCCAGGCACAAGCAAGAGGTTTCCTGGGCCGCAAGTAAGAGGCGCATTAAGACCCGCAAATCATAGACTCTACCTTTCGTTGACTTTTGGGGGTTCACAATAGACTTAGTCATCAGGAATTAATGTATTGGTTTAGGAAGTCCTGTTTGAAGCTTCAAGTTTGATGTTTTGTCACCATCTTGGTTTGGTTTGACCGATAAAAGGTGCCACACCTTAAAGCATACTCAGCTTTATCATCTATTTTACTCTAAAGGGTCTAAATCAGACTCCAAACTAGTGATTGAGATCATAGACTCATCAGGAAATTGTTTACCGAGGTCATAAATCCAGTGAGCAGTAGGGTCATTTTACCATAGACTTCTATTGACTTTGAAAGGCATTGCCTCCTGCTGGCCATTAGAATGATTGCATGTTAAAGGCGCTTCCACTTTGGCTTCACTTTTCAGACCTTCATCTATCTTTTCTATATAGTCTGTGCTCTGCAGGTCTGATTCTTCTTTGTGTGTTTTCAGGGCTTTCAGCAGACGTCAGCAGCAGCTGAGCGCCATGAAGGTCATCCAGAGGAACTGCGCCTGTTACCTCAAACTCAAAAACTGGCAATGGTGGAGGCTTTTCACTAAGGTTAAACACATACACACATTCAAACAGTCAAGTTTACACCACCTTCCAAACATTGACCAAAATCTTACTAATCACTAATTACTAACTGACATTCCTCTACATATTTAAATCAAATGTTAAACTAATGTTCCTTCATCTGTCTGTGGTTCAGGTGAAGCCACTGCTGCAGGTGACCAGACAAGAGGAGGAAATGGGTCAGAAGGAGGAGGAGCTGAAGGTCGCCAAAGAAGTGGCAGCCAAAACAGAGGCTGAACTGAAGGACATCACACAGAAGCACACCCAGGTGACACAAACGCGAGTTTTTATCTGCTGTTTAATCTTTAAAACAAAGTAATTTTGAGTAAAGGATCTTGCTGTGGTGTTTATAGCTGATGGAGGAGCGGGCGCAGCTGGAGTCAAAGCTTCAGGCAGAGACGGAGCTGTATGCTGAGGCCGAGGAGATGAGGGTGCGACTGGAGGCCAAGAAGCAGGAGCTGGAAGAGGTGCTGCACGAGATGGAGGTCCGGCTGGAGGAGGAGGAGGACCGCAGTAACTCCCTGCAGCAAGAGAAGAAGGAGATGGAGCAGCAGCTACAGGTCTGCCTTATTATTATTATTATTATTATTATTAGTAGTAGTAGTAGTAGTATTAATATTGTTGTTATTCAGTTCAACTCAATTTTAATTATATAGTGCCAATTCATAACAACTGTCACCTCAAGGTGCTTTGTATTGTAGCGTATAGACCCCACAATATTAAACAAAAAACAACAAAAACAAAAAAAAAACACAACGCCAAAAATCAGACGACCCCCTATGAGCAAGCACTTGGCAACAGTGGAAAGGAAAAACTCCCTTTAAACAGGAAGAAGCCTCCAGCAGAACCAGGCTCAGAGAGGGGCAGCCATCTGCTGTGACTGGTTGGGGATGAGGGGAGGAAGACAGGACAAAAGACAGACGTGGGAGAGAGAGGCAGAGTTTAGTAATTACTAATGATTAACTGAAAAAATCAGTTTCAGTGTTAGTTTTAGTCTTTTTAATTATTATTGTCTGGAGGTCAAAGGTAAGATTTAGGAAAATCAGTACAGGTAGGGGGTGAGGGCTGCAGGTAGTCTTTTTGTGTAGGTGTGAGGTGAGGGTGAGCAGATGGGAGGTGTGAATGGTTGTCTTTCAAATCTGCAGTAGAAGGTGTTAAGGTTGTCAGCCAGTTGGAGATTCTCCTCAGGGTGGGGTGATGGACTCCTGTAGCTGGTGATGTGCTGCAGGCCTCTCCAAACTGATGCAGGGTCGTTGGCTGAGAAGCTGTTTTTTAGCTTCTCACTGTAGCTCCTCTTAGCTACCCTGATCTCCTTGCTCAGCTTGTTTCTGGCCTGCTTGTACAGGGCCCGGTCCCTGCTGCTATAGGCTGAGCGCTGACCTGTGGTCCCTCCTTCCTCCTGTAGGCCTTCCAACAAAAACACAAAAATATTTGAAGGCACAGTCATGTAGACATCCTAATACTCAGTACTGTGTCCATTAGTCAGATCAGGCTGCACATGTTGACAAATTTGACCAAACTTACAAAAACTAAACCCAAAGACATTTCCTCTATATTTTTATTTTGTTTGAGTTTTTTAAGATCACAAAATAGTTTCAGTTAGTTTTAGCATTTTTTTATTCTTATTTCCGTTAACTGAAATGTTTTACCAGTTAGTAAAAAGAGATAGTAGGTATGAAATTGCTCAATAATAGAAATAAATGAAACCTTTTTCTAACTCTGTGAGCTTACGAAGCTTGTTCTCCTCACTGCAGCCTTTTATTTTCTTACAAGCTTTCCTTTAGTTTTGCGTTGTTTCTTCCTGCAGCTGATGGAGGCCCACATAGCTGAGGAAGAAGACGCCAAGCAGAAGCTGCAGCTGGAGAAAGCGGCTGTGGAGGGAAAGGTGAAGAAGTTGGAGGAGGACATTCTGCTGATGGAAGACCAAAACAACAAGCTGCAGAAGGTGTGAAGAGGCAGCTTCATGTGCTGCTCTCAGAGAGGGTTTTATTCACAGTAAACGCTGCACTGCACGCGCTCACGTGTCTGTTTTTAGGAGCGAAAGCTGCTGGAGGAGAGGATGGCTGACATGAGCTCCAACCTGGCTGAGGAGGAGGAGAAGTCCAAGAATCTGACCAAACTCAAGGCCAAACACGAGTCCATGATCTCTGACCTCGAGGGTCAGTCAGGACTTCCTGTCTTTGTTTTTTGCTCATGATTCGAATATAAATCTTTAGTATACATTCCTTTTACAGTACAATACAAACAAAACACAAATCAAATGTAGGACAGAAGAAATGTTTAAAGCTTTAAAACCCGGGAGAGAATTTCAGCCTTTACGGTAAAATACAACTGAAACAAACAATGTCAAAGAACTTTTTAGCCTACTTCATGAAATTTTATCCCTCCATCCATCTCTTCTCTTCCACTTATCCAAATCAGGGTCATGGGGGGGCTGGAGTCTATCCCAAATACCATAGGATGAAATTTCCTTACCCAATAAAATTGCAAGATTTTAAATATTCAGCTAAGAACTGCCGTAATCATATTTTTTTTGTAGTTTTTCTTGAATTTTTTCTACCTACTGTTTAAAGTTGGCGTGAGTTAAAGGAGTGATGTCAGGAGTTTGCAGGATTTTACAGTTACAAATACCAAATTTGTCTCTTTACTGCATTATATCATTATATTTCATCTTAAAATGAAAATAATATGACACACCTTAGTAAGATGTGGCTACCTAAGTATTTCGTTCAGCTGCATTACTGTGCAGTAACAGGTTTCTAACAGTTTGTAGTTTGTAAAATCTAAAGAAATGTCTTCTTTTGGTTTTTTATGTCCAGTGCGTCTAAAGAAGGAGGAGAAGGGTCGTCAGGACATGGAAAAGGCAAAGAGGAAGGTGGAGGCGGAGCTGGTTGAACTACAGGAGCAGCACGCTGACCTGCAGGCTCAGTTAGCCGAGCTCCGGGCCCAGCTCGCTGCCAAGGAGGAGGAGCTGCAGGCCACGCAGGCCCGGTGAGAAGGACTAACATGAACAGACAATGCATTATGAGAATCAACGACATGCTGAAGATGTAGTTTAAGTGTAGAGGTGGTAAGGTTTAGACTCAGGACCATGAATATCTGCAGGATACTTTGTGCCAATTTGACTAATTGCCATCAAGATATCATGCTGTGAATCTGAATTTAATTTATTGATGTAGCACTTATAATCCATGTTACAAAGAGCCTCTCAGGAGAAACAAAATAAAAGATACATTGGGGGGAAAAGCACATGAAGACCTGCAAACTGTAGGAAAAAGTACAGTAACTGTTTATAAAATAAAAGACAGTTCAAAGCAAAGTAAAAGTCCAGTAAAGGAAGGCTTTCCCATAAAAGTTTGTTTTAAGACGCAATTTAAAAGGAAATCACTGACTCTGCTGACCTGATTTCCCCTGGGAAACCCTCTGTCCTCTTTAGCTTTCAGCCAGGCCCCTCTAACAGACTAAAGACCTCTGCCCAAGGATCTCAAGGTAGTAAGAGGTCGAAACTGTAGCTTGAAGTGAGGCCGTGAAAGACCTTAGAAATCTCTTCTAAAACATACAGGGAGACGGTGTAAAAGGGCTGAAAGAGAACTGCAGTGATCCTCTCTCTGCAGCTGACTGCTGGCTAGTAAAAAGGCTGAGCCTTAACTCAGCTGTGTGATCAGATAAAAACATGTAAAATAGTCTGTGTCTTTAAATGTTAAAATAGATCTTATTTTTGAGGTAATTCTAAGATAATTAAAAAACATAATTGCATTAGTTTTGTGGTGAGCTGCTCAAAACTTCGGTTGCTATCAAACAAGACCTCTTATTTGCAGGCTTGATGTGATCCAGGAGGGAACCTGCTGATCTGTTCAGCCCTGATTTGGGACCCAGTATTCAGCTGAGGAAATTTATTTGCATCCAGTTTGGACTTCACAAATGTAGTCATTAAGAGAACTTAATCATAAATGATCTAAAGGGCAAGTGTATGTGTTTTATTAGCATAAAAATGAAAAGACACACCATGTCTCTGAATTATATGCCCAAGCATGTATAAAGGAAATAAAATGGGTGCCAAAAATGATCCTTGTGGCACACCGTACCTAATGGATGCAGATACAGAGTATGAATGACTAGTATGAATGAAACCATATTAAAACTGTACCAGGTATTCCCCACTTAATGCAATGCCATATGTCTAACAGCACAAGGACTGAGCACGTGTCATCATCAGCCATTACAAGGTCATTCGTGTGGAACTAAACAAGCTGTTGGACAACTCTTACATTAGCTGGGTCCAGGGCCATAGCCAGCAGGGTATTAGTGAGGCATTTCCATGCAGACCAGAATGAAACCCATGGAGTTCAAAAAGTCAAATGTTAAGAAAAAATTTCAGCCTTAAAATCTGAATTGCAACCTTAACACTTCCCTTTCCAACAAACTTTGTGTCCACAGCTTGGAGGAGGAGAGCAGTCAGCGTGGGGCAGCAGTGAAACGCATTCGGGAGTTGGAGGCTTTGCTCTCAGAGCTGCAGGAGGATTTGGAGGCTGAAAGGGTGGCGAGGGGGAAGGCGGAGGCAGCTCGACGGGACCTCGGGGAGGAGCTTAACGCTCTACGCACTGAGCTGGAAGACAGTCTGGACACAACCGCCGCCCAGCAGGAATTACGGTCTGTATGGTCCAAAGTAACCCACATATACATCCTCTGAATGAGCCACATGATTTGATAAGCAGGCTCATAAGTCAAGTCACTTTTATTCATATTATGTAGTCCAAAATCATGATTTACAAATTAGGCTTAAAGTAGCCATTTCCCAGATGTGGATTAAGGCTAGTCCTAGAATATAAACTTTTTTCATTGGATATTTTTTAAAGTCTGGAACTAGCCCTAATCCGCATCTGGTTAACTTGCCGAAAGTGTTCTGAAGATTGTACAACATGCAACAATTCTTAATCCCTGGATTCAGATAATCCAAAGAGAGTTACCCAAAATTTTAAAAAGATCATTCATATAATTTATATAATTTTATAAGACAAAGCAATTAAAATTAAAAACAGGACAAAAATACCATACAAAATGGGACACATTTAATTTAGTTAAAGATGAGAGAAGAATTTGAGCTGCAGTTGAAAAAAAAAGCTGATTTTTTTTTTCCAGCTACGTAATAATGAGCTTCAGAGAAGGTATTGTGCAGATATTGCAGAGATATTGGTTAAATATCCATAACAGTTTATGGTACACAAAGCTGAGACACTGCAGTAAACAACAGTGTCATCTGCATAGAAGAGCAGCTTTGTAAGCAGCTTTAATCAGGTCTCTAGGTCCTGCTGGATGTGTTGTTGATGTTTTGTGTTTATGTTTGGCAGGGCCAAACGTGAGCAGGAAGTGGCCATGTTGAAGAAAGCAATGGAGGAAGAGGGGCGGAACCATGAGGCCCAAATCCAGGAACTGAGACAGAAACACAGCCAGGCTGTGGAGGAGCTCAGTGAGCAGCTGGAGCAGGCCAAGCGGGTCAGTTCACCAAAATTAGAAGCTTCCATTCATCTGAGGTGCAGGTGTACTGTATTTTTGTTCAATATTAGGTACACATACAATATTGTACCTAATGGGTTGGTATTTTCTTTTAAAAGAACATTCAAATAAAGGTGGATTTTCTCATTCATTCAGCACCTCTTCTACCCGTCCAGGTGAGGGCCGGTCTGGAGAAAGCCAAGCAAGCTCTGGAGAAGGAGTCGGCAGACCTGGGCGCTGACCTGCGGACCCTCACCAGCGCCAAACAGGACGTTGAGCACAAGAAGAAGAAGTTAGAGGGTCAGCTGAACGACCTAAACTCTCGCTTCAACGAGAGCGAGCGGCAGAGGAACGAGCTGACAGAGCGAGTCTCAAAAATGACTGTGAGCCATAGAAGTACTGACAGAAGTATATCAAACAGTGCTGTGATGATTAATTACACTGCATTGAAAGTGAAAATATCAGCAGGTTTTTTATAATTATCTGGATATGCGCTTCTGCGACTCCTCTAGAGTAGTCTAAGGGTTTGAAAGAAGGCAACTGGACTTCTTTAAGTTGTTTGAAGACGTTTCGCCTTTCACCAAAAGGCTTCTTCAGTTCTAAAACCAAAAGGTGGAGAGTCCCAGAT
>VUQS01022148.1:0-15486 GCA_015108495.1 Heterochromis multidens | reverse complement strand
AGAATGGAAAAACAGTTAGCCAACATCCAAAGAAGAGCTTTGAATGTCCTACAAGAAGCCTGGAGAACTATTCCTGAAGACTACTTAAAGAAATTAGAAGAACATTTGACTAAGAGAGTTCATGCTGTGTTGAAGAATAAAGATGATCATACTAAGTAATGACTTTCAAGTTTGTTAGAATTGTACAAACTCTGTTTTTGCCTTTTATACTGTATTTCCATGTATGTTTGCATGTTTCAATAAATGACTGCACCTATTTCCCATTTGCCTAGCAAAATATAGAGAAATGAGGGGTGATGCAAGATTTTTGTACAGTACTGCAAATATCTTATTTACTCCAAATCCCATCTAAAGATGGGTGAGTACTGTTTGAAAGATGTTGAATGCAATGAAATAAAGTACAACACAGAAAACGAGCAATATTATTCTAATCATTAACGTAGTCCATTAGATTTCTTCCAGCTTACCATTATGTGTGATATTTAAATTGGTTTGATATTTCAGGAGAGCAGTGATTGTGTGAGGACCAACAATGTAACAGATCTGCTTATTCAACTCATTAATAATACACTTTAACTAAATCATAGCCAGCAGTTCAGTCTATTACTCGGTTTTCACGATTCTAACAACAGTGATGATGAATAATGATTCATTCTAGCATCCTAGATTTTCTGAGAACCTATGGCATGCCTTATTAAAGACAAAATAGGTAGAAGACTAATTAAGCTGACCAAAAAGGAATGACGGCATGCCCAACTGCCAGAGCCAAGTAAGGGCTTGAAAAATGGCTCCGCTGCAATTTCAATTAATCAGTTGTATTTTGCTTAATTTTGTTTGACGTTGGCAGAGGAAACGTCCTCTGGGAGTATCTGTCCTTTGACCACTAATGCTTTAGTAATTCTTCCATCAGTAGAACCCATGATTGAAACAATCAAGTGTGTGTGTGTGTATGTGTGTGTCTTTGTGTGTGCACTTTCACTGAGGGCACCATTTGTGTGCATGTCCCTCCATGTATGCCTGTATTTTAGCTTACATACAGTGACGAGTATGGAGGTTGATTGCAAAGCCCACACAACTGAGAGTGGAACCTGATTAACCTTACAGTGACTCCAGAAGCATGTGACCACCGCTGTTTCCCCTCCTTTCTAACCCACAGCCCAGGAAAGAGATGTTGAACTTAACCTCTGCAGCAGTGATGAATTAACAATAGAACAATTCAATGCCCCGGTAATTACAAAACACTTCGGACACGCAACATTTTTCAGCTCTGCCACACAGGTTTGTCGGTATTGGTGGCTTTCACCTGGAATGCTGGGGCTCTTTGCTCTTCCTAACTTTGTTTTCTCTCACGCAGATTAGATCTGCCACCCCATTACAGATTCATTTTCCTAATTTTTCATGTCTGCGCCGCGCCCCATCTGCACAGGGCTGATAATTGTGGGGACCAGCCCTGGTGATTAACATCAGCAGAATTAATTACGCCCGCCATTAAGGCTCCAGGTTGCACACAATGATCAAGAGAAATTAACTTTCTCCCAGGCCCCTAAATCATCTCACCTTCAAGTGGAGTGATGGCAAAGAGACAGGCCCAGAGTCCTGGACCCCGCTCAGCACCTTCTTAACCAAACATGAGGTGTGCATCCTGCCTCCCACCAAGGAGATTATAGCTGCGGCTGATGGGTATCAATTACGCCACCTTATGTGGTGGGATAAGCGAGAGGTGTCCAGGGTCTGGTGACTAATGGACCTGGGTTAGAGCCACCCTGCAGCTGGAGACCAGGAAGCTGACTGTTTCTCTAGCCAGGGAGTACCAGCCAGATGCTGAGAGCCTCAGTTCACTGGCCTGACACATACGTATATATCTGCACATCACATTTGCACTCTGGAGACCAGTGGCCATGCAATCGTAAGTGAGCCAGAAACTGATGTGCAAAAAGACTTTGTCACCTTAGTTGGTCACAGAGTTTGTTTAACTGTCATAAATTTAAGTTTATTTCAATTAGAGGCATAATTAGAAAACACACAGGATACAAAAGGCATTTTTAAGCCTCTTCAGATACCATATAGAGTATGGGTATACGTAAATGAGCATGGTGCCTCAGGGAGAGAGAGTGATGTGTTTGTAAGCTATGCTAATGGGGCAGACCCTATGCCCCTGCAGCAGGGAGAACAGTGGTAATGTCAGGAGGAGATAAGCAAATTGCGTCTGTATCATATTGACTTGTCAAGGTTAAGCAGTGTGAGCAGGGGGAGGAGTGAGAGGCGAAAACTCTTCCTCCTTCGCACTTGCTCTTTCGTTGACTACTGAAAAAGATGCATGAGAGGTGGGAGAAGAGGGTGAAGAAGTGAACAAGAAAAGACAGAGAGGTGGTTTTGCTTTGAAGGAACCCTGCCTCATCCTCCGAACAGAGTCCTGTTAACATAGCAATCACACAGAGTAGACAACAGACACACGTTTGGATAGGGAGGGTTTGCCTCTCTGCTCTCGTTTAGACTGATTTGATTTAGCTCCACAGGATCTAATTAAGCTCAGACCCAAACCTCTTTGGAGTTTCAGCAGTCATATTGTGAATGTCAGGCTTTGAGAAATGGCCATGAGCAATCAAACCTGTGTATGTGTGTTTTTATGAACACACATCACAGTGATATAATAATAGCTGTCGATGGATATATGGCAATAAAAGCTGACAATTGTTATGCATGAGGGATCGTATAAATTTTAATGACAACAAATGCAATGCAATGTAGTAAAAATAACAACCAAAACAGTAACAATAATGACTCCAGCAAGTTAACTTGCACAAAAAATGTGAAAAGTAGTGTGAAAGAAAAAAAATCACTGCCTGAGGTTCATCCCATGGTGATTGTCACAGTGCCTCCCTTTCCCTCTAATTAGCTGTAGATGCTTTGCTTGAATTCAGTGTATAATCCCCTGGATGAAGTGCAGTCAGCATCTTTCCTTTTCCTAAAAGCACGAGAGGTGCAGTATCATCAACTCCATCTTCGCTCCAACACTGCCTCTGGATGATTTAATAAGGTTAAAAGACTAGTCAGCAATTACCCCCTGCTCAGTGGAGGAAAACTCTGAAACACAATTGCATTACAGCTGTAGATAAATGCCAGACGCTACATCCACAAAGAAAGTGGCCATCTCCACCTTTTACAATCCAGGCATAAATGAGCTTTTTAGTTAGAAAAGTACTGATGAGTTATTTCACTTTTGATTCTCTGTGTTTGTGTCTCTATAATACAAAATCACAGTGGTCAGGGTGAGACAGTCCAGAGAGTGTCATAGAGTGACATTTATTGCTTCTGTTGTGGGGAAACAGGTAAGCAGAGCACACCATCTACAAAGTAGTCCCCTTTGACACCAGCACTCCACAAATCAGGGCTGAAGGGCAGGCCAGAGTGGGGGCACTGACACAGAGGTCCTTTAGAGTTCCAGCATGCCCCAGGAATGTGGTAGAGCAAAGGCAGCTGCGGCAGAACAACCAGACATCTGGGATTTTTCTGGCACCACATTTAATTTTACAGTCCTCACCATAAGACAACTCAAAGGAAGAGGCACGTCTGACCAGTGCCTGTCCCACTACACAAACTTGCTTCCCAGTGATGAAAGTTTCTAACTGGGTTATCCACTCTACAACGAGAAGCTTGAAAACTGCTCGTGGGGGGTATGAGCTCCAGTTAAATTAGTCCTCCTTGTTGCACTTATTAGATAATACTTCCTGTATTAGTAGGGCAGCAGTGATAGCAGGCAGATTTACAGCTCTCTGTGGCAGGCAGCTCACTTTAACATGAGCTGTGTTAACTCTGGTCATTAAACAGAGGATGTCATCACTCCACGCCACCGCCACATGTTAGATGTCACACACATCCTCCATAGCCCAGCCTCTGTCCACTTCCATCCACAACATCCTCTAAATCTGTCATTGACACCTGGACATTTGACCACACCGCCCTGCCGCAGCTTTGTACATACATGTGGAGTGAGATACAGGTGTTTGTGTGCATGAGTGGCACGCAGAGCTTTACATACACCCACCCATCCATTGTATGTGTGGACGGATGTGTGGGACAGTGGCCGGTCCATCCACACGGGGTGAGGTGGAGGCATGATGCTCATTACAGACCCAACTCTGTACACAGGCCAGATAAGCAGAACAGGACAAGATAAGGAAGCGTAGCTAGCTGCAGCAAAGTGCAGCCAGATATTCTGATGCCACCACCAGATGAAACACCATTCACTCTTTCTCTAAACACTTACTCTATTGTTCACCCGCAAAAGCATTATTTTAATAATGCTGCTGCATTTTTATCCTTGCAGGGTAAGCAATTTGAAAGTTGCTGAATCAGCAGGCTTTACTCAGAACATTTTACTGTAATAAAAGCATTAAAAAAAAACCAAAAATGTCATTTAAATGTACAAGATTATGTATTTTGCATATGACGGTGATATTATAAAGGAGCATTCCAAAGTTTTGGGAGGGTCTTTAGATTAGATGAGTTTCAACCTCATGCTTAAGGCTCCCTCCAAAGTTGTGTCTAAGCATTGCATGTGATGTATTTTTTCAGTATCACCATATACTTTAACTTAAATTACAGTTTGCTCAAACAGGAAACATTTCAGCAATGAAAGGGTCAGAGTTTCCTTGAATTGTGCCATTTAATTTTGCATTTAATAAAACTTGCATTTGAAAAATGAAAATGAAAAAAATTAGGTGAAATGTAAAGATCACTTAATAATAATACAATTATTGTTGTAATATTTGATTAAATAAATACAAAGGTATCACATTTTACCAAACATATAAGGATATGAAAATTGTTTTATCCCTTTAATGTTTTTTTTAAATATATTTTAATATCACGCATTCTTAGTTGAGTTTGTATATTATTGTCCACCTCATGTTATTGTGGATATTGTATGATCAAAATGGATTTCCTTAAAGCCTAAAAATGTGTTGAAATGCATTGATAGTAATCATTTCTCTAACTGGATAAAAGACCGTGGAGGATTTGCCTGGGTCGACTTGCAAAATGACCCATGCCAGCACTCGCTATTATACTACATTAGTCATCGACTCCTGGGACCGTGCAGACCTTATGGTTATTCTTCTTTAAGTGGAGTATCATCTAATTCAAAACATTACATAAATGTGTGTATCTGGCTGCCAGTGCACATAGCTTCTGTTTGCATGTCTGTGTACCACTTGTGAATTTTAAAGTGCACATGTGAGAGTGTGCACGGCTGTGTCTTTTTGTATTGTGGTTGTGTGTGCATGTGTGCCACACTGTATTGTAAACCAATATTCAATCACCAGGTGTGAAGGTCATAATTCAGCTGCTTCATAGCGATGTAGATACTATTTACTGTATCCAAGTGGTGCCATTAGACATCATGTCTGTTGAAATTTTGCTGTTCCCTCTCATCATCAACAGTACAATCATTCTCAGTGATAGTAAAGCACAGGGGAGGGAAGAGGAGCCGGCCCTCCAAGATGGATGTGTGTTATTGTTTGTGGGATGACAGTGTGTTTCAATCAGATCCTCTGAGCTCTAATCCCAGGTAGAGCTCTTAAAGTTGCTGAGTCAGTTACTGCTTCATCGATCCATCACAGTGGGTTAGTAGTGGGCAGGTGTACTCCCCAGCTCCCAGGAGACCAAGGAAACACCTGCCCTGCACTGCTCGAGACTTCATCATCCCGCCATTCCTTTGTCTCGTTCTGCTGGGAGCTCAACGTCGGGCCACAGAAAACTGTGAAAGCAGCACTTTTGTGGTCGTTTGTTGCCCGTACACAAGAATTAGGGGAAGGGAGATATGGTTTTCCCTCGCCTCCCGCACCTGTCCCCTCCTTTATTTCTCACCCAGGGAGAAGGGGCATGCACTAAATGGACCGCACACAACTGCCTTGGAGCTGCACAGATCACAGCAAGCTTATACCATTTAAACAGAGAGAAGTCACGCAGGGTAGTGCAGAGCAACACACTACCCACATCTTCATTTTATTATACAGTCCCTGAGTTATCAAAATGAATACTCTTTTCCAGTGGCTATAGAGGACAATGAATTTGGAAGTGCATTGAGAGAAAGCATAGTGGTTATTATTACATCTGAGAGAAGTGCGCCAGCGAGGGGTGAGAGTCTATGTTTCTCCTGCTGCAGGCAGTCAATTAGTGCCAGAGGGAAACACAGCACTCCTCTGTTGCTCTCTGCTAAGGAGCTGTAAATAAAGGTTTTTATTGCACCACACTATCTGCGCCTCTTCTCTGGACATCAATAGGCCAATGCAATGGACTGTTTCCTAGCATAATCACTTTGTGACTTCTTTTTTTCACTAAAAGGGATAGGGCTGAACAATTTAAAAACCCTTGCATTATTGGATCAATCTGTATTTTCTGTCCTGGCCTTCACAGAAATACCTTGAATCCTATCACTCCATTCTTCATTTAAATAGGACTGGCAAAGGCAACAGTCTTGCACAATTTATTGCTCCCACAGAGCATTTGGAGAAAACCTACAATTTAAAAAGCCTTTGTTAGGCCTGTCTGACAGTATCAATGCAGAGTGTAATAGTCCCAATGTATCAAACTAGAGCAGTCAGTTAACATGAAAGAGCAGACTTAGTGTAAACTATTCATACTCATAGATGCATGAAAATGTATCTCAGTCCTTAAATGGTTCAAGCAAAACATATAAGCTTCATTCCTGTAGGAAACATTTTTCAGTGATAGTTGTAAAAACCCTAAATTGAAAAAAGGTGATCTGTGTAACACAAAGTAGTAGAGAAATCGCATAAATTCATATCTCATGCTATTTTTATATCAAGACATCACTGGGTATGTTTTCATTCCTGTGTTTGCATGTATTAAATATCTCACACAGTACACATGAGAATAGAAGCCATAGAATAAATGTATAAGTCTCTGATCAACAACAACATCAATTTTAACCATTTATCATTTGCACTGTTGTCATAGGTTTTGCAGCATTTGTGTCTAGTAAAATACTATATAGGCTATTTATGTTTTTGCAGAAACAGTATTCACTACCTCAGGATGTCAATTCCTGAAATTTTTATTGTAATAAGTAATCTATTACCAGATTTTGTTGTTATGAACTGCAAATCAGAACTGCAGTTATAAATGAATAAATATAAACTCTCTGAATGTTAACTCCTCTCCTAATAATAATGCTACATATGTATATCCTTTCAGAATATTAGTTAAGGGTTTGTAGGGATATTATTTGTTTAGAAGGCAAATTTATGCCTTGTGATGGATCTAAGTCAGTAAAGTGTCTTCCACAGCAGAGGCAGACACATTTCAGTGACAGAAAGAATCAAAATCCAAGGCCACAGTAACCAACTTTAGCTCCTGTAAATTGAATGCTGATTCTATTTATATTTGGTTTGATTTACACCCAGTTTCCTCCATGCAAGTGAACAGGAAACAGATGCTAGGAATTGTTCTGTCCCTGAATTCCTCAGAGAGAGATTCTAGTCAACACCAACATGTGAGATTGGCTTTGTACTTGCATGCGAAAAGGTAGTAGACGGTGACTAAATTGACTCCCTGGTTTCCCTGCTCTGAATGTCCATTTCCTCACAGTTTCCACTTGCGTACGTCCGTCTGCCCAAACCCAGGTTGTGGCAGGCAGGCTTCCCTAATGGAGTCATGGAGCCAAGTCTACGATTTCTCAGGACAAGGTCAACCGTAATGCCTCAGGCACCAACAGCAGTGGGAGGTAGCATTTGTGGAGAACATTAGAGTTCATAACAAAATTTCAGTGATAAATGATAAGGCAAGGCAAACCCATATGACTTGTTTAGCTAAGAAAAAAATGAAGCAAATCCAATTGCAATATATTATCCCCTGTAAATGTGCTAAAAGATAGTGAGCAGTGCTCTAAATGAATCATTTTGCCCCAGTCTCCCTAAAGTATGCTTTTGCTATGCAACAGCTAATAGGTGAATAATAAAAATGTGTTCTCCATAATTACATTAATTATGCAAACAAATAGAAACACGCAACAATAATTAAGGCGTTAAGATTATTGCAGATGATCAAGCACCCAGACATGTGACACAAGGGGAAAATAGTAATTTAGCATCGAGGAATATTGTTTGACATTTACAAGGTGATGTGATTTGAAAATAAAAGGCTCTTCTTTTCATGGACCATGGCGCCATCTAGAGGACACTGAAAAAAAATTAATCATGCACAACATGGCCATCATTTGAGAGGTTATATTCTTAGTGGGACTATTTGCTCAGTGAAAATTCAGATAAGCAAATGTGAGCTCATTACATCCTGCTAGAAGTCACTTTAATATTTGTCAGACTTTGGGTGTGTGTGTGTGATGCATTGTGTGGAGCATTATGATGTGGTGCCACCTACTGTTGGATCACATCCCATATTACTGAAATAAGAGCACAATCAATGCAGATTTCCTGTTGATATGATCAGATTAAAGTGAGGCAAAGGTCAGCTGTACAGTTTAATAATACAGACCATAAGTGAGCATGTGTGCTCCCATATTCTGGGCCACCTGATGAGAACGAAGGGGAAAAGGTTACAGTCATGTCATCCCTCACCTCACATATGATTTGCAACCACTGGCCCCTCCCTTGCCCAAGATTTATTGTACATTAAATTTTTGCTGACGTGGTTCTCCTCGGCCGCTCCTTAGATATATGGCAAACCATAATTTGGAGGTGTAAAATGGGTATAAAACCTGTATTAATTATTTTATTGTGGTTCTACAGTAAGTGCTGTCTTTTAGCCCAGACGAGGATGTCATCCCCCTCTATTTCAGTGGATCATTATATCACTCATTTGTCAGAGAGTAAATTACAATCAAGGCTAGGATTGTACAGTTGTATGGTAAATCAGGGAAAACCAAGACTTTTTTATTGGTGTCATTAACTAATAATTTTATTCATTTTTTACTTTATTTGATGTAAATTAGCTGTTAATTGCATTTAAATCTCATTTCTCTATCAGTGGACTGACGGCCTGGCCTATAGCTGCATTAAAGACCCCAAACTACAGTGATAAAACAAAAGCTGGAGATTTTTGTCCACTTGTTTCTTGAAATGACATGAAAGTGAAAAGCAGCCACGGCAAGCACATTGACTGGAAATGTCCATGAAGGATAGCCGTGTGTGGGACTTGTGATATATCTTTGTGTCGCGGGCAGTAAGGTACAAAGACTGAGGGGTGTGATCAACAACCAAACAAACACACTGTCCTGGAGCGAGGGCGAGGAAGTGTACACAGAGCATCCATCACACCACATCTGTGAGCGACCGATACTGTTCTGTTTAGTCTCACTAACCCACTACAGCCCACCCCCACAGATCTCAGATGTAGTTTTAAAATTATAACCTAATTTATCAGATGTGTAGCAGTATTTGCTTGTACAGTGTGGTCAGCAAAGACATAATAAAGCTTAACAAGTAACACAAAAAAGCAATTGTTTCTCTAACTAACAAGTTACATTCTACCTACTATAAGCAGTGAACAACGCAGACCCGAACAAAAGCCACAGATCAAATGCATGCACGTTGTAAAGTTGTTCTAAACAACACAAGAATTACTGAACTTCCCATTTACAGTCAGGCATTTCTTGGCCTTTCAGTGACTCTTAAAAATGACCTGTAAACATGCCGTGATTCTTGTCATGCTGCAAGGCAGTTACCTGCAAATCCTTGCTCTTCTACTTTAAATGCGCTTGTGATCAAAGAAACCTCCAGATCAGTAGCTTACAATTAAAAAGCAATGGCAGAATTCAAATATATTACAATTAAATGCTGCATCAAAACTAAAAATCACTCATTCAAATGCTTTTTTCATTTGAAAAGGGTAAACACAGCTGTTACTAATCACAATATTTAAGTCTGCGTACCTAAATAGAACAGAAACTTTCATCAGTGTCAGTTACAAACACCAGTTTACCTTCTATTTAATGTCAAAAGGGCTGTTGTGAAATGGATCTCTTATCACTGAGACTGAGAGATTCACGCCTCAGTGATAAAAGAACATCCACATTTTATTCTTGCATCTGGTCAAACTAATTCTATCTGTTGCTGGGTAGTTTCACCTACTCAAGATTTGATATTTTACATGCTCATCATATTGCATATTATTAAGCATTGATCATAATACAGTAGAAGTGTAATATGGCATTAAATTAAAGTACAAATATGTTGAAAATGTACTCTTGTACAGAAGCTTAGTATGTATTACTTTTCACAGTCAGTGTATTTAAGGTACTGACATGAATTTAACAAATTCTTCACTTAGTGAAAAAAACTAATTACACCAGTCCATAACTATATTGTGGAAATATACTATACAGTGATAGCCTTTCATGTAATAGAAATTTGTGATTAAAATATATCATGTGATTTAAGGAATATCAGTCTCTGAATGCAACAAGTACAGACAAGTAAAGACAGGTTCTGGTATGCTGTTGTTTTTTTCTGCAGTGTAGTATAATGTCTTCTAATGTGTGCTGCATTGTAACTCTTGCTTGTTCCAATACAAACAGGAAAAGATAAATTTAAAAAATAAAAGCATGGCATTTGGACAGTGTTATAGACCATCTGCTTTACTTCAACAATGGCGGATGGCGCAGGATTCACACTCATCTTGCTAAATAGGCATCTGCTCCAACGAGAAAATGTATTGACCTTTATTGTCAGCAGCACCATTACCACGCTGAAATTGTCCAACAGGGCCCAGTTGTCAGAGCAGGAGATGATTTTTATATGTTCCCACACAGCAAGACCTTTGTAATAGAGCTTTCAGCATAGACAGGTGGCAACCTTTATGTAGTTCCAAAAAGCAGGACCACTGTCATTAATTTCTGATGCTCTTTACATATTTAATTATGGACTGATTTTCCCCCCATACATTTTTCTCAAAAGTTAAGAAAAAAAGAAGAAAAAAATCTACGTTGTAATGTACAAAAAAACTGATTGATTGTCTCGAAGCATATACAGGCTGCAGAAGGATAGAAGAAGCCAAACATGGACTGGCTCTTGAATTTGAACTATGGACCACTCATAAATACTCATCATTAATAGTGTCAGTAAAACATTACCCTTTTTTATTGTGGCTGTATTTTCCTCACATACTACAGTAAAGTTAATGACAGACATTGTCTAAACCATAAAACCGTCATATATTTGGAGATGCTGGTCAGCTTCAGCAAGGCTTAGTAGCATCTGGCTCATAGATCATACCTGCCCAATCAAGTGTCCTCGTCACAGAGATCAAACTTGAACTGAAAATATGGATTTATGTCTCGTTCCCACACCTCCAGCTGAAGATGATTTCATTATTTTCATGCAGACATTTCTGCAAATTCTGTAAAGGTATACTATAAAAAACAGAAAATCAGAAAGTTGTAAACATAAGTGCCATTAAAATACTAAAATATCTGAGAAAACAGTGCAAAGCCCCTGCTCTGTAGGCTACTGAATATGTATTTCTGGTAGATTCATTAGATCAACTAGGTATTAACTAGGTACTGCATCCATTGCACGGTCACTTTTTCGGGCCATTAAAGTTTGCTGTGCTTGTTGCGTAAACAAATTAAGGTTGGGTTTGCTGTAATGCAGATTTACTGTCTCTTGTCTGCTTACTGAAATAAGCTCACTTGGTATACTGTATATGATAATGTCAATTCTAGGCCTTTTTTGCTGCAAACACAATACAAATGTTATTTTGTAAGAAGTCTGTTTTGAGGCCCTGACTTGCATGTGAGTTCTTTCTTTCTTTCTTTCTTTTTATTCTTTCTACATAAAGTACCCTTTACTGATATTACGACAAACTAGTTACAGCTTATATCAAATGAGCAATTGTTTCATTGAACTTAAACTTAACTTAAAGGAAAACTCATAATGTGAAAAGAAATGTATGTGGGAGTCCAGCGGGTGAAGAAAGACACTGTTTAAAGATATGCCAATTTTACATGCTGCATCTCCTACAGACAAAGATTCATTAGCAGCACAAACATGAAACATTGACTATGGAGGGCTTGATGGAAGAATGGATGGCTGGGTGGGTGGTATTTCTAGTTGGCCAGCAGATGGCGCAAATTAACACTGATTCGTTGCAGTAAAGGACAAAGTGTACTAAGGTAACTTTAATCAGAAACAATCTTTAATATACATGAAGCTTTGTATAAAAAGCTGTGTTCATGAGTCATGGACGCTATAGCGAGGCTTAATTTAAATTCTCATTATTATAATCCACGATGGACTGACGACCAGCATCAGCAGCCACACCGATTGAGTCACGTGATCCGCTCAGATCTGCGTCCGTGGACATCTGCAAAATGGAGGTGAGGTTCTGGCAAATGTTGCAAATGAAATACGGCTGTGTGTGAACTGCAGGGAGACACGGGCTGCTCTGTAACATATACGTGACATGGCTCATTGAGGGCGCTGAGATGTATCGTAACATGTGGCTGTTCTGCTGCTTTAAAGCTGCTCTCTTTGGGTAACGCTGTAGCTAAGCTAATGGTGGTCAAACTAGGCTAAACGTACTGCTCTCTGGAGCTGGAGCTGCAGAGGTTTGCTGTTACAAAACAAACCCTGCTGGAGTTTTTAAACCAAAGGCAGTTATTAGAGCAAATTCGTTTTGGTTATGTGTTTGTATTGTTTGTTTGTTTTTGTTAGAGTACCTGCGTCTTTGTTGAAGTGAGCTAACGTTAGCTGCCAAAGGCAGTGCAGCTCAGGCTAATCCAGTCTGTACTGTGGATTGCGGACACATTAGATGATTCCTGCAACGTGTCGTATAATATAATTCAGTATGTCTTCCTTTTTTCTTTTTTTTCTTTTTTTTCGTTTTCTTAATTGCTGTTTATGAATGGAGTGTGTCGCCATCGAGTTAATGTCACGGCCTGGTATTAAGGGCTGACACTACAGCAGAACAGCCGATTTTTTTTAACTGATAAATATCCAAATAAAACAATTAACTACTTTCATTAAGACTTCTTTTTTTTTTTTTTCATTTAACGTTTTTTAGAAATTATATATTTTAACATATAAAGCGGTTTTTACAGGTATATATCTAAATCTTTGCTGATTTGATTATATTTTACACCGGAACAGAATTGGGGACATTGGTTTAATATACACGTTACATTTTATTAGCAAATTAGGTTCAAAGGATTTAAGTAGTGTTTTTTTTTTTTTATGTCTTATTTTAAAACTCAGAAAATACACGTTTATAGCAATAAATTTTCTAAATCAGACAGTGAATGATGTCTGAACAAGCTTCTCTGTAAAACACTGTTTTTGCTGTATTTAAGTGGTAAAGTTGAAATTTCAGGCTCAGAGTATGAAAAAACTACCTGTTTTGAGAAAGTGGCATATAAAAATATTGATTACAGAATTCCTTATATTTCATCGGACCATTTATGTTTTTTTTAAAAAAGATAACCGATAAGAAATGTCCCTAATTAATTACATACATCAGTATAGTTGTTTTTATGTATTTCAGTTTTCCTGGTATGTTATATTTGATTTTGTCTCCTTTAATTAATTAGCGTAACTGTCCAAAAGACAAAATGTTGTAAAAGAAAAACAGAAAAGTGTTTTTGGATGTTTTCTGTCCACTTTTCTAAAAAGAGGGCATGTTACGGAAGCAAAATAAAGTGCATGAAACAGTTTTTGTTTGCTGTGTTTCACCTTAAGACTATTAGTAGAATGTAGTAACCGATACTTGTGTCATTTCGCAGCTTCAGAAAAATGGTAATGTTCAGGTTTGTACCACTGGTTCTCTAAAGTGTCGTTAATAGCTTTAGTGTTGTGTTTGCTTTGTTTTTGTAGGACCGTGGCGCTAAAGAGCCTGAGCAGCTCAGAAAGCTGTTCATTGGAGGTCTGAGCTTTGAAACTACGGAGGAGAGCTTACGGGCCCATTTTGAACAATGGGGTACCCTTACAGATTGTGTGGTTTGTATTTTTATCATAATTTGTGGGAAAATGGTTTCAAGTAATAATGACAACATGTAAACCTGATTCCACACCACTTGAACAGTACCTGTTAAACTTGTTTTGTGTCTAGGTAATGAGAGATCCCAACAGCAAGCGGTCAAGAGGGTTTGGTTTTGTAACATACTCTTCTGTAAGGGAAGTTGATGATGCAATGACAGCGAGACCTCATAAAGTAGATGGCCGAGTTGTTGAGCCCAAGAGGGCTGTGTCCAGAGAGGTAAGATAAAGAAAAAATTAATAAATCCCAGACCAGAGCACAGATACTACAGTTATGTGGTATATGTTGGTGTGAACTTACTGATGCACTCTGTTTTAGGACTCCAATAAACCAGGCGCCCATCTCACAGTGAAGAAGATCTTTGTTGGTGGCATCAAGGAAGATACTGAGGAGTACCACATTCGGGAGTATTTTGAGAAATATGGAAAGATTGAATGCATTGACATCATGGAGGAACGCTCCACAGGGAAGAAGAGAGGATTCTGCTTTGTCACCTTTGATGACCATGACACTGTAGACAAAATTGTTGGTATGCGGTCGTTCAGATTTCAGAGTTAATCAGACTGTTAGTAAACAGAAAGTAGTGGATAACGATGTATTGTTTTTCCTATTTTCATTAAAGCTCAGAAATTCCACACAATCAACTTCCACAATTGTGAGGTCAGGAAAGCTCTGTCAAAACAGGAAATGAGTGCTATATCCAATAACAGGGGTAAGTATACAATCAAAGGAAGATTAATGTTAGACTTATTGATATGGCATGTGCTGTATGCAGTTGATATATATATATATCCCTTTATATAGGGAGGAGCGGTGGATCAGGAAATTTCATGGGCAGAGGGGGTAATTTTGGAGGTGGCGGCAACTTTGGCAGAGGTGGGTGGTTTGTGTGTCAAATAAAAGAGCTTCTGTCCTTAAGCAGACTAATGCAGTTTTAATTTGAGATCAAAACAGAAACAAGACAAAAGCTAGTATAGCGACTGGTTGTAACCTATTTCACACAGCTTGTAAACATATAGCGTAAAAATGTGTTTTATATATCTGTATGTTTCTTTGTGTGGATATCTACACTACCAGTCAAAAGTTTGGACACACCTTCCCATTCAATGTTTTTCCTTTATTTTCATGACTATTTACATTGTAGATTCTCACTGAAGGCATCAAAACTATGAATGAACACATATGGAATTATGTAGTAAACAAAAAAGTGTGAAATAACCCAAAACATGTTTTATATCTTAGATTCTTCAAAATAGCCACCCTTTGTTTTGATCACTGCTTTGCACACTCTTGGCCTTCTCTCAATGAGCTTCATGAGGTAGTCACCTGAAATGGTTGTCACTGCACAGGTGTGCCTTGTCAGGGTTCATTTGTGGAATTTCTTGCCTTCTTAATGGGGTTGGGACCATCAGTTGTGTTGTGCAGAAGTCAGGTTGGTGCACAGCTGACAGCTCTATTTGACAACTGTTAGAATTC
>VUQS01022141.1:0-15536 GCA_015108495.1 Heterochromis multidens | reverse complement strand
TTCTTTGAGCAGTCTTGTAGGAATGGGGTCTAATAGACACGTTGATGGTTTGGAGGAAGTAACTATTGAAGTTAACTCAGAAAGATCAATCGGAGAGAAAGAGTCTAAATAAATATCAATAGTATTGAAAGTAGCTGAGCATAATGATACATCTGTGAGATGGTTATAAATAATTTTTTCTCTAATGGTTAAAATTTTGTTAGTGAAGAAATTCATAAAGTCATTACTAGCTAAGGTTAAAGGAATACTTGGCTCGACAGAGCTCTGACTCTTTGTCAGCCTGGCTACAGTGCTGAAGAGAAACTTGGGGTTGTTCTTATTTTCTTCGATCAGTGATGAACAGTAAGATGTCCTAGCTTTACGCAGGGCTTTTTTTATAGAGCAACAAACTCTCTCTCCAGGCTAAATTGAGTTTTCCTAAATTAGTGAGACGCAATTTCCTCTCCAGCTTACGGGTTATCTGCTTTAAGGTGCGAGTTTGAGAGTTATACGAGGGAGTCAAGCACTTGAGGCTTTCTTTTAAAGAGGAGCTACAGTATCTAGAGTCTATGCAGTGAGGATGTAATACTATTAACAAGATAATCGACCTCTGTGGGAGTAGAGTTTAGGTAGCTGCTCTGCACCGTGTTGGCACATGGCATTGATTATGAAATTTCACTTATTTTCAGTGCAGTCCTTGTACCTGAGCATTTTATGAGGAATGTTTTTTTTTGTGTGTGTTAAACCACTTAACACTGACCTAAGTGTAAAAAAGGCACCTAAGTCAAGGGACGAACCTGTGTTGTGTTTAAACATAACAGACAACTAAACAAAGAACCAATTTGAAATTGTATCTTTAGGCACTTTGTTAGTAGCAGGTGAAAACATGGGCATGGTGTGCAGTGTGTCCTTAAAAAAAATGAAGAAACTGGACAAGTGGAGGACAAAAGGAGAAGTAGCAGGACTGAAAGACTATCTACAGCAGATAAACAGTATCTGCGAGTCATGCCCTGAAGAAATAGGAAAAGAAATCCAGCAAAGACCTGACACAGGACCTGAGAGATGCATCTGACCCTTCAGTTTATCCATCTATTGTTCACTGAAGCCTCATCAGAAATAGTCTCAGTACAAGGTTGGCTGAAGCCATTCTTAAGGAAGAGAAAAAGGGAGAAAAGGCTGTGGTATGCCCAATTACACAAGAACTGGACTGAAAATCAGTGGCAACAGGTCTGATGAAGTGATGAATCCAAGTTTGACATTTTTGGATCAAGTCATTGACAAAATGTACGAAGGATGTCAGGAGAGAGGTACAACAGTGAGTGTCTACAGCCATCTGTAAAACACGGTGGAGGCTCTGTCATAGTTTGGGGCTGCATTTCAGCCAGTGGTATTGGAGACCTTGTCAAAATTGATGGAATTATGACACCATCTGGAGATGGTACTATCAGTCATGGATTGGCCTCCCCAGACCCTGGCCCTTAACATTTTTGAAGCAGTGTGGGATCATCTTGACAGAAAACAACAAATGGCAGCTGACATCCTCAGAAGAGCTTTGAATGTCCTTCAAGAAGCCTGGAAAACTATTCCTGAAGACTACTTAAACGAATTATAAGAAAGCTTGTCTAAGTGAGTTCAGGCTGTGTTGAAAAATAATGGTGGTAAAACCAAATATTGACTTTCAAGCTCACAAAGCTTGTTAGAATTGTACAAAACGCCTTGTATGTTGTATTTCTATTTATGTTTGCACAGTTCAATAAATGAAGCAGCCTATTGGATGAAAGGTGAAACATCTTCAAATAACCAAAGAAATCTAGTTACCTTCTTTCAAACTCTTAGACTACCATGTCCTCGATGACTGAGAACCTACACAGGCATTTCAATAAATCACTGCACCTATTTCCGATTTTCCTTGCAAAATATAAAGAAATGAGGGGTGGCTTAAGATTTTTGCACAGCACTGTAGTTTCTATTATACATGTGCACATGTGCCAACTTGTGCTTTGGAAGCCTCTTTTGCCACATGAAGCTACTCTTCAAGGTAATGGAACAGTTGCTTGCCAACTACCTACAAAATGAACAAAGCCAACTGAGTTGTTGCACCCCATTATCTTGGTGGGTGCTCTCTTTATCACCGTGGTTAGCGATGCTGCAGCCTGCTGGATCTGTCTTTATTGGTCAGGCAACACTTTACTCTAGCAGCTGGCGTAGAGCACTGGCAGCTGGCCCATCAGCTACTGTATTTGAGCTACGTTTTCCATTAGTGATCTTACAAGGGGGTACTAAGACGTTTTGTTTGTCTCATTTTGAAGATGTCACACTTTCAAAGAATTATGATAGAATAGAATGAATACAAGCTGTTTACTCCTAGTAAACACTGAAATGAGTCTTGGTTGTAATGACACTGCACTTATCACAGTAATTATTTTATGTGCAACATCAACTCAAGTGTCATTCTGAAAATGCTGCATCTTTATTTAAATGCAGTTTTTAATATGTTCTGTCATGATAATTATTCATTTCATTAGGTTTTCATACTGTTCTGTCCCACACTCCTGAAATGTAATAACCCAAATTTCCCACTGGGATCCGTTACATGTAATATTCACTAATTTAATGAAATGCACTCTAATGACAGATGAAACTAGTGAGACAATAGACAGATAAATCCAGAAATCCCAGTTGGCAGGATATAGAGGAAGCTAATGGAGGAGAGGTGCTGCTCATTTCTGCTACCTTTAGCTCCGAGCAGTGTATCCCTGATGAACTGCTCCAGGTCCTCAGCTCGTTTATGAATCCTGTCAGCATCATCCTCAACCTGCTCTCCATCAGCAGACACCTTAGTGGCCTATACACACAGACATATACATTATAAAATAATAAACAAGTGTTAAATAAGTGAACATACTAACTTATAAGGAGCACAAAAAAGCAAGGATGAGATCTTAAACATAAAAGGTGATGAAAGCAATACATACACTATTGATAATACTGTGTGCAAACAAATATAAGGATAAATGATTACTGACATAAAATAAAAACAAAATATCACACATTAACATGCACACAAAGGACCAAGAAAACAAGGGATGGATGAATTTTTGACAGACATGAAAACACTTCCACACACTCAATTTAGCAAAAATGCACATACACACATGCGAGCACACACACACACACACACACACACACACACACTGACAGAAAGAAAGTGTAGGTAATTACTGTTGTGATTTGACAAGACCATGCTATATCATTTTAGCTGGTTTGTGTGAGTGAGTGTGTGTGATGGGGTGTGGGGGATAGTATTGCTGTCAACAAATGTCAAGGCCTCAGCCCCTAAAAGGCTGCAGCTTGACAGCATGAATGTGAGTGTTATTTTTCTCCATTTGGTATTTATAGGTCCCCTCCACTCAAAAACTGATTTTTTTCCCTCTGTTGGTAAACTACTCTTACAGACAACTTTGACTCTCAAGATTGTAAAAATGGAGTGTGTAGTAGACACAGAGTTTGAAGAATACTGCATTATTTATGTGACATAAAACTTTAGGGTGTTAACTGAATATTTCTGATGAAAAAACAAAACTCTTCATCTTAATTACCTTTTTGCATGGATGGATTCTCAAACAGGCCCTGAACTTTTATTCTGTGGGATCACAGAATAATAGATGAAATGGACTAGACTGGATTTATATATCACTCTATGTGCTTTCACATGTATTCAAAGAACACTTTAATCTGTGTGAATAAGAGCTGTATCTACCCTGCATTCAGACCAATTTTAGAATCACCAATTAACCTATCTTTGGAAAGTGGGAGGAAGTCAGAGTACCTGAAGAAAACCTACGCAGGCACAGGGAGAACATGAGTAGGTGTCAGGTGTCCTCCGTCCTGCAAAACCCTCGACTAAACCAAACCGTCTGAAACTGACTATTTTCTGCTGTACATTCCATGTGAGAAATGAAAACTTTGGAACTCTCTGGTGTTCATGTGTGACAACCACTTTATTTTATTAATATCCATTATTTTATTATCTGCTCATCTGTGCTCAGCTAAGCTATATAACTAACCAGAAGGAGCAACACAGAGCTCCAGGGGGTGTGAAAGCTATTCATGACATCAGGTTTGCTTTGAAATATGAACCGCAAATATGAATCTGCCATGATAAAGAGCTTAAAATGCTCTGTATGACATTTTTGACTAACTAGAACAACATGTGAGCCATATTTTCAAAAGTTATTCTGCATTTCAACATGGGAAACAACACTAAAAAGACACATGCATGTAGAAACACAGGATTTAAAAGATTTGTTAATAATCAGGTTTAAAAATGAGTACGAAAATTCACTCAACATGCTTGTTAGACCCTCACAGTACAGTGCAAAAGTGTATTCATTTCTTGTTTATTTGCTTGTTAAGTCACTTAATCAGAATCAGAATACTTTATTAATCTCAGAGGAAATTATGTGAATTATCTGACCTATGAATCATTAAAGCATAAAATGGCACCAAACTCAAGGGATGAACCAATATTGTGTCTTCACATAAGACAACTTAGCAAAACACCAATTTTAAATTGTATCTGTAGGAACTTTGGCATGTTTCATAGACTCAACTAATGAAATGGGAACAATTTATGTCTTTGCGAGAGGCTGCTAGTAATAAAGATAACACAATTTGACATGCATAAAATAGTATTTCCGCATCAACAAGTCGATTCCCAAAGAGCTGCTGAAAACTTGGCATATCTCAGCATGGTATGCAGTGGGTCCCTCAAAAATCTGAGAAAACTATACTAGTGGAAGTTGAAAGAAGAAGTGGCATCTACATCAGATGAACAGTATTTGAAAGTCATATACTTAAAAGATAGCAAAAAATACAGCAAAGACCTAACACAGAACCTGAGAGATGCATCTGGCCGTTTAGTTGACCCATCTACTGTTCACTGAAACCTCATTAGAAATGGTGTCAATGGATCAAGTTATTGACAAAATGTACAGAGGTGGTCAGAAGAGAGGTCTGACAGTGAGTGTCTACAGCCATCAGTAAAACACAGTTGAGGCTCTGTCATGGTTTAGGGCTGCATTTCAGCCACTGGTGTTGGAGATCTTGTCAAAATTGATGGAATTATGAACACAGAAAAGTACCATCAGATTTTGATCCACCATGCAACACCATCTGGAGAGTGTCTGGTTGGCAAAGGCTTAATTTTTCAGCATGACAATGATTCCAAACACACTGCCAATACAATAAAAACGTACCTGGATAGAAAAACACATAATGGAACACTATCAGTAATTTATTGGCCTCCTCAGAGCCCAGACCTCAACATTATTGAAGCAGTGTGGGATCATCTTGATAGAGAACGGAACAAAAGGCAGAGAAGAGCTTTGAATGTCCTTCAAGAAGCCGAGAGAACTATTCCTGAAGAGTACTGAAAGAAATGTCAAGAAATCTTGCCTAAGAGAGTTCAGGCTGTGTTGAAGAATAAAGGTGGTAATAACAAAGCTCATTAGAACTGTACAAACTCTGTTTGTGCCTTATATCCTGTACCTGTAAATATGTTTGAACGTTTCAATAAATCGCTGCACCTATATCCAATTTTTTGTAGGAAAATATAAAGAAATAAGGGATGGCTCAAGACTTTTGCGCAGTACTATATGTCTATATTTTCTTATCCAAGAGACCAAAAACTGTTGGAGACAAAACTTGTCCTTCCTGCACATCTGTTGCTTTAAACTATGATCTCAGTGTCTGTCACAGTGTGTATTTGCTCTTCAGTTGAACACAAAGAAAGAGTGAAACAAGGATAAAGACAGGACGAAGGCAGACAATAGAGACAAAATTTGAGTCAAAAGAAAACCTGAAAGGTTTCTACCCTGCTGTGTAGCTGGTCCATCTCTGTAACCAGTGATCCCAGGTTGGAGTCAGCCAGTTGCAGTAATCTCTCTGGAGCTTTCTGAGGCGACAACATGTGCTGCAAGAAAGAAACAGAGAGATGAAGGAATTATAGAGAGAAATGTCTGACACATTTTGGCCCTGGGCTAGGCTTTTGAACTGTCTGGCTTTGTGCCGTAGAGCTAAAAACAAAAGAATAAACAAGTGAGTGCAAGACATAAATAATTCAATTGTAAACATATCTGATAAACATATTTAAATTGTCTCATAGTGCAGTATGTATTAGCAATTTAATGTGACAACTTTATAAAACTATAATTAATTACTTGGAAAAGACTTGAAAAGAAGCTCACTAAGAAGTGTAAATGCAGAATGATCCTCTACCTACAGAACATCTTCAGTTAGCTAAATCAAGAGTGTGCTATCTAAATGGACAACCATACATTTGATTACGCAGCACTTTAAAATGCTTCCTTACATGTGTGAAAATCAACCAGTTACTAATTATACTACATATTTTCTTTTGCAAAACCTTTAAATACAGAAAATAGTTCCATCCATTCATCCAGCCATCCTCCAATCCTTCTTAACTGCTTATCCAACTTAGGAGGCTATTTTGGGGGGCTGCAGCCTATTAGTTGACAATGGGTAAAAAGCGTGGCACACCTTGGACAGGTTGCCAGTGGACAGGCTGAAACACTAGTAGTATAACGTAAAAGTATAACTTTTTTTTTTCTTTTGCTCCCTGTGTTGTGTGCAGGACTCACTTTAGACCTCAGGGGGAAGTAATGAGCCCACCAGGGATTGGTGCATCATAGTGAGGCAAAAAAAAAAGAAAAAAAAGACACTACTCTAGAAAAATAAGGATGTCTCTGAATGGTTTACAAACACAACCAGTAGTATTATTTTAACACGCCATGTAGCTACATAACTAAGCACAATCTGAGTCTAATCATTCAGCCAGTGACAGTGTCTCTGCGCCAAATCACTCACTAGTAAGCAAGTAATGAAAATGTATTCATATATCACCTATAGATAAAGATCACAAAGTGCTTCACAACAACAATCAACAAAAAAAAATACAAATATTAAAATACGACAACAATACTCACTATATAGTGCATTAAATGAGTTTGCCATGTTGTAGTGCTGCTAGAATTCATAGTGACTATTATTATGGGCGACATAGGCACTCAAAGTAACGCAGAATGCCTCATGACAAGTAGTATACAACCAATGGTCACTACCCAAGAATTGTATACCATTCTCTACTGTAATAATAGAAACTTGACAAGAGTAAAGAGAGAAGTGCACAACATAAACTGTTACAGAGTAACTATTTATAAATTTGGGGAAATTGCTTGGTATAATATTTAATCTTGGAAAAGACTTGAAAAGAAGCAAAATCGAGGGGCAGCACGGTGGCTTGGTGGTTAGCACTGTTGCCTCACAGCAAGAAGGTCCTGGGTTCAACTCCACCATCTGGCCGGGGCCTTTCTGTGTGGAGTTTGCATGTTCTCCCCGTGTTTGCGTGGGTTCTCTCCGGATACTCCGGCTTCCTTCCACAGTCCAAAGACATGCAGTTAGAGGGGTTAGGTTAATTGGTGATTCTAAATTGCCCATAGGTGTGAATGGTTATCTGTCTCTCTGTGTTAGCCCTGCGACAGACTGGCGACCTGTCCAGGGTGTACCCTGCCTCTCGCCCTGTGGCAGCTGGGATAGGCTCCAGCCCCCCCGCGACCCTGAATTGGATAAGGGGAAGAGGATGGATAATATTTAATCATTCTTTTGATTGCAAGAGGAATGATGTAATTAACAGAGCCCTGCATTCACACCAATTTTAGAATCACCAATTAACCTAACATGGAGATCTTTGGAAAGTGGGAGGAAGCCAGAGTACCTGAAGAAAACCTACGTTTTTAAACCTACGCCACAGGGAGAACATGAGTAGGTACCAGGTGCCCTCCGTCCTGCAAAACCCTTGACTAAACCAAACAGTCTGAAATTAACTTTTTCCTGCTGTACATTCCATGTGGAAATGAAAACACAAAGAACTCAAAACAGTAGTGAATGATTTCAGACACAACCAATGTTTTTAACCTCCTGATAGTGCTAATGTTTGTTTATCTACATAATAATAATTTACTTGTATGGGACTTTTTAAAACACAGAGTTACAGTTTGGATAAAACCACACATTAAAGATAAGTGTGTCCAAACATACATACAAACAGTCAAACATATGGTCTTGCATACTTCCATACACACATTAAATGTGAACTATAGCCAAAAATAGTAAGCAAAAGATTAAGGAAAAGCTAACCTATAAAAATGAGTTTTCAACAGCCATTTAAAACAAACCACTCATTTAGATGACCTGACAGGCTGAGGAAGGCTGTTCCAAAGTTTCTGCGCTACAACCTCAAAAGCGTGATCACCTCTGGTTTTAAAATAAGAGCAGTTAAACAGTTAACAACAGTTAACTGTTTCGAACAGTTAAAAGACCCTGATCAGATGATTGGACAGGCCGACTGTTGGAATAAGGTCTCAGCCATGTAAGGCTTTATACGTTTTTAATAACATTTTAAAATGAATTCTGAATTTCACTGAAAGCCAGTGACGGGAAGTAACAATAGAGATGATGTGCAAGTGCTGGCCAGCTTTTGTTAGCAGCCTAGCTGCTGCATTCTGGAACAACTGAAGATGGGCTAAGGAGGACAGAGATGCATGTAAAAAGTGAGTTACAATGATCAAGATGGGAGAACTTTAAAGTGTATATTAAAAGTCCCAAATTATTGGATGCAAGTAAAGACACTCCATAAAATGTTCCTTAGATTAAAGAAACAAGACTGGATGAGCTTGGAGCTTCAAAATTTAAACGCTGGTCAAAAATAACGCCAAGGTTCTTAGCAGAAGATTTGATTTTGCTGGCGAGGGATGACTATGGAGGGTAATGACTGACCCTCCTTAGAGAAGCTTTCAGGGCTGAACACAAGAACCTCAGTTTTGCCAGGATTAAGATGGAGGAAATTTGAAGACATCCAATTAGTAATGGCAGTGGTAGGTAGGAGAGGCTGTTGAGACTGTTTGGCTTAACAAAAATGTACTGCTGTGTATCGTCATCATAGCAATCGTGGGGCTTTAAAATGAAAAATTTGATATGATGTAGGCCTTAGTAACTGGTCATTTAAAGACAAGTGACCTCAAATTAAGTCAAAGTAATGAAACCACTGTAGTTAGAACATGGATTGAGTAAAAAGTGCATGAAAATATAAATTCCAACTACTCTCACAGATTTTTTTTCTTACCTTGAGTTCCTCTGTCATGTTCTCAAAGCGGTACAACACCTTATAAGGTGGTGGAAGAGGTGTGGTCAAAGTGACTTCACTGATGATGCGTAACAGGCGGTCCATATCGCTGATCAACAAACCAGAGCACTCATCATCACAGGCTGGAGAAACACGTGAAAACACACAGTTAGATGTAAGGTAGTGAGTTATGAGGCCAGCTAAATCCACTGACAGTCATCATGGGTTTGTGTTTGTGTGTGAGCTTACATGTTAACTTTTAGAGAAAGTTTGAGTTTGGAGTGTATTTTTACAACTGAATGTGGTTTATGTGTGTGAGCTCATAAACACATCAATATGAGACTATGGTGACTGCTTGTGTTTTTCTGTTTAAGTGGCTCTGGCATCAGAAAGACAGGGCTGGTGATGCATGAAATTCAGCGCACAGGGGCAAAAGTGTCTACTATGAGTACACACTGCAGGCTAAAAACACACACACACACACACACATACACAGAGACACCCACACACACAAATGTGCACGGCGCACACCAGGGAATTCACCAAGACACACATTCTTCTATATCGCGTGCATGTGAATTTCTTTCCCTTCTGTAGCCTGAGGCTGATTTATTACACAAATGAAAATTTCTGACAAGGGAAATCAAAGAAAAATTAAATAAAATAAAAACGGTTTCTACTCTATCAATCTCTGACAAAACAACAAAACACAAATAAACACATGCATTCATGCAGTTTAATGCATACACGCAAACCCACACATACTCACACATACAGTAAATGCAGATTACATTATATGTGGGAGTAAATAGCTGCTTGTCAAATCCAAGCTATTCAAGAAGCTCACTGATGAAGGATTGTATTCACTAACTTCAGCACAGAGGGAAAACATCTTGTACTACATAGATGAAGCTTGTAACAGTCTGTTCAAGTCTGCTGATAGTAGATTTTAATAATGACACACATTACTCTACATGTATGAGTCACTATAAAACTTCAACTGTTTTTTCACTGCATACATTTTCAGTGTGCCATTGAAAAGCTATATATCCATTTACATTCTGCTAGTGAAATATAATAGTGTAAATGTTTTCTATTGCCACTTTATTCTTTGGCTGTGACTCACATGGTAGAGCAGGTCATCTAACAACTGGAAGGTTGGTGGTTCAATCCCTGGCTGATCCAGTCTGCATGCCAAAGTATCCTTGGGCAAGATACTGAACCCCCACTTTCCATTCATACTCCTGATGCACTGGAGTGTGAATGTGTGTGTGAATGTTAGATAGAAAGCACTTAGACGCAGTAAAAAGTGTTTGTATGAATGTGTGTGAATGGGTAAATAGGATCCGTTGTATAAAGCGCTTTGAGTCTTCAGGTAGAATAAAAAAGCTGTATTTAAGAACCAGGCCATTTACCATTTATTCTTTCTAATGGCCAGCTGGCGGCACTTCCTCTGGTTGCAAAAAAGAAGTTTGATCGTATCAAAGTCAACATAAATATTATACTACTCACCAAATTTATGATGAAAGTAAGTAATTTCCTAGTGACTCTATGGTCAAGTTTTTGTATGAAAAGTGAAAGAGGAGAGTGGGACTTCCTTGTGATTGACAAGGTGCTACCAAATGAATGTGTAGTGTCTCAGTTTCAGTTTCAGTTCCATAAAAACAAGATGGGGATGGTCAAAATGCTCAACTCAAGATTTTGAAGCAAGAGTCCACAAACCAATGTCTTGATGGCTACATCCATCTTCTGTATCATCTATTGTGTTCCAAATCATTTTACATCAGGATAATAAGTCCAGTGTCAGTCTGTCAAACTAAACTATCAACATTTAAATAATTTGTCCATTTTTGACAATGGGAAATTTAATTAGATTATTTAATTTAATGGAGAGACCAATTTCAATGACAGTGTAGCTTAATTAAATCACATTTAGACGTATTACACAGCTACAGTATTGAATACCTGTTAAGATCTAACATGTATTGGAGATTCCGTTGATCAGGCTTTGAATGTAGTGTCGTGGTGTGAATCTTGGTTTTAACCCTAAGTTTTATAGCTTACAGAATATACAAAACACAAAACAAAAAGTATAAATGTCCTAAGGATGTTTTTTTCTATCATTAAGCAGATATACTATTTAACTATAACCACAGACTATGTTACTGTATATTTCATCCTGAATTTTGAGCCCTTTTATAACTTCTTCTCTGAGTAACATTTACTAATGCACCCATTACAAAATCTATTGATATTAAGGTGCAAACAGCTTTATACAGCAAAATGTAGGAGCTGCATGCATTTCCACCACTTCTGACTCCAAAAGTGCTCAGTGGCATCTGATAAAATGGGAAAAAGACCAGAAAACAGAAAAAAATGCGTAGTGCAATCACTCTTCAACAAGTGAACAGCAGTGCGATCGCTCCATTCTCTGTAAACCATCAGGACTTGTGATTATAGCCTGGACGCAGAGGCGAGCGTTTTGGTGTCAGGGTGCATTGCGGCACACGCACTGCCAATTTATGAACACACGCTTTGTGTCTGAACACAAAGACCTGAGCAAGCAATTTCCTCACTGACCTGACAGCAGCAATTTCACATCAGCCTCTGTCTTACAACCTTTTCTTCTATGCTCTCACTTGCACACACACACTTCCTTCCAGACATGCTAATGGCACCAAATTGGCCCTGCCATTATGGTCATATTAAGTTTAAATTAGCTCCAAATGACATTGAAATTATTTTCTAAATGACTTGAATCTGACTTCTGCCACGATCTCCTGTCTCCCATGGCAACTAGAGAAAGGAGCATGACTGTTCATTTGCATTTCATTGCCAAAATAAAGTAAAAATCACAACATCAGGTGACAATGCAGGGAGGTGAGCCACCAGAGTGAACAGAACAGAAGAACAGAGAAGAAAGAGATAGAGAGCATGTCTGTGGGGTTCATGAAGCATGGCACCCCATGCTGCTATGCTGGGTTAGTCTTGTGGTAGCTTCCACTGCAGACTAATCTTTAAAATAAAATCTTTCAATTTCAGTTTAAAGGTAAGTGCATTATAATTCCACATTACCAGTAAAATCTAAACCTAGTCTATATTTATTTTCTTTTTTAAGGTCTATACCAGACTTTTCAACCTGCATTCTGGATAAAAACATAGTAAATAAATAAAAGTAAAATGACAAAGAAAAAAAAACAATGGTGAACAAAATGCTGTGTGTTAGTCTTACAGATGATTCCAGACGTTCCACACACATGCCTATCCATGCACTGGTCACACGTCTTCCCTGATGCCCCAGCCCTGCAACGGCACTGGCCCGTGACAGGGTCACATGGTCCGGGCAACGCACCCCACAAGGAACACTTACACTCCTCACAGCGGCCGCCTGGTATCCTTGGGTTACCATTGTAACCAGTGGCACACCTAAACAAGGTGTTCACATAGAGAGAGAGTTCTTGGCAACACTTTCTGTGCAGTAATATCAGGCTAACAAGCAAAGCCTTTATCTAAATAAACAAGAAGAGATGTATGTATACAATCCAACCAGAGCACTTGAACAAATGCTAATTTTACAAGTACCCTTACTATCTTTACTATGTTAATAAGTAGAAACAGTTGATTGTTAATTTTTATTGTTAATTATTGTTAATCTCAATTTTGTGCACGAATCAATGCAAGTAAACAACTGGTGGTACGTTTCCTGGTTTGGCTGGTATGAAGCAGATGATTGGCTCTTTGGGGACAGGGATGGGGCAACTGCCACCATTTTCCTTCGATATAATCTCTCTCTTAGAACTACCACTAGTCATCTCAGACATTTGGATTCCACTTTGCGTCACCTTGTATTCCTAAAAGTACTGTCATTGTCCTTTGCATTTAAATAACTATGCACTCCACATTAAAGCACATGATTTCTAAACTTGTATGCTTGTGAATTTCTGTGTGTGTATGTCTGACCTCTCACAGTATTTGCCCTCATGTCCTTCAGGACAGGCGGTGCAGCGGTAGTCATCAAACCCCTCTGCTACACAGGTAGGACTGAAACTGGATATAGAAAGAGACATTACAAAAAATATCTTAAAATATTTGGAACATACAACAGACTATGTGTAAAACATACAGAAAAAAAAGATAAATGTACATAAAATGTTGCACTAAAATTATGTAGAGTTTGTAGTCAAGGGCTGCAAAAAAAAGGGAGAAATGAACAGAAATTTTACTTATTCTCTGGGTTGGCAAGGGGGCAGCCGCAGGGTTTACAGTCATCAGGAAAACCTCGGACCACGCCATAGAATCCCGGTGCACAGCGTTCACACCGATCACCCTCTGTGTTGTCTTGACAGTTCTACAAACACAAATGCACACACATAAAAATACTATATATGTATGCGAAGGCACTCTCTTTACCTTTAGTCATTCTCCAACTCCCCCATGACTCCAACCTACTCCAATATGTGGGTGAAAAGATATCCATCATCCACCACCCAAAAGGAGGGGATATAAATACAGAATGTCACATTAAGCATAATGAAGGCAGCTTTAAAACGATGACACAAAAAAAATCTCATGTTGCCTCTCCAGAAAGCATTCCATCTCAAAAACCAAACTAATTTTCAAATTAAATTAACATAAGTTAACCTACACTCTCATTTGGACATTATTTTTGGAAATTGCCCCTGGCACAATAAAAAGCGAGACACCAAATTTGCTTGAGCGAGATGATAAAACATTTTTTGGAATGACTTATAGGCATTTGTGGGCTAATAGGAATCTATTCAAGTGCATGTAGACTTTTAAAAAAAATCTACCATGTTTTAGTAAAAAAAAAAAAAAAAAATCTGTATATCTCTTAATCTGTGTACAGTCTCATGTGTTTTTCAAGTTGACAATGAATAACTGAAAAGATGACAGACTGGGTCACCCATCATTACCTCCTTCATTACTGACAAAACAACACTGAAGAGGCTTGTTTCTTGGTGAGTGAGATAATTATCCTGGCACCACTATTTGAGTTTCACCAATACCAGAGAAGTAGAAATAATAGTAGCATACCTCCCAGCTGTCACTTCAGTTTTTTTGTGCAAACAGCAGCGTTTTTGAACACTTTTGTGCTTAGCTTGGAGGTGGACACTTGAGAGAAATGTTTGACAACATGTTGACAGACGGGTCATTTCAGTTTAAATTTGTTCAATGTCAAGAGCCTGCCGTCTCTTTGATTTCCTTTTTTCTAGAGCGACAAACAGATGAACACAGTCACTTTTATTTATCAGCAAAATTATTTGAGCAAGTTACTGTCTTTACATATGTATACACTCACCGGCCACTTTGTCAGGTACACCTGTTCAACTGCTCATTAATGCTAAGATCTAATCAGCCAATCAATGGCAGCAACTCAATGCAGTTACGCATGCAGACATGGTCAAGATGGCTTGGTGAAGTTTAAACCAAGCATCAGAATGGGGAAAAAAGGTGATTTAAGTGACTTTGAACATGGGATGGTTGCTGGTGGCAGACGGGCTGGGCTGAGTGTTTCAGAAACTGCTAGGGTTTACACCGGTCTGAAAAAGAGAAAATATCTGGTGATCAGCAGTTCTCTGGGTGAAAATGTCTTGCTGATGTCAGAGGAGAATGGCCGGACTGCTTCAAGCTGATAGGAAGGACATTGAGATGTTAGGGTCACAATTTGGCGTAAACTACATGAAAGGATCCTGCCTTATGTCAACAGTTCAGGCTGATGGTTGTGGTGCAATGGTGTGCCATCTTCTGATGGCTGCTTACATCAGGATAATGTGCTATGTCACAAAGGTCAAATCATCTCTCTTGACAATGGCAATGAGGTCACTGTACTCAAAGGGCCTCCATAGTCACAATATCGCAATCCAGTAGATTAAGATCTGGGATGTGGTGGAATGGGAGATTTGTATCATGGATGTGCAGCTGACAAATCTGCAGCAACTGCATGGTGCTATCACGTCAATAAGGACCAAAATCTCTGAGGAATGTTTCTAGGACCTTCCCAAAAAGTTGAATCTGTTCATCTGGACGTGGCGTTTTTTTTAGTGGGAGAAACGTTTCGTTTACCAACTGGTAACTTCTTCAGTCTCAGCTGACTGCAGACTTCCCCAGCCTTATAAACAGTATATTTGCATAATGACAGAAACCAGCACCACTGACTAACAATGGGCCATTTGGTCAGTTTCATGATCAATGGTATGCAAATTGTCATGACCATTGATCAATGGCCATGAGTACCATTCACAGAGATTGGGGAATGGCTGCAATCACAGCATTGTAAGATGGTGACAGATGTACCCTTAGGCCCCCTCCTCGGTTCAGAGATGGTCTTTCCCTT
>VUQS01022140.1:0-15660 GCA_015108495.1 Heterochromis multidens | reverse complement strand
TTATTCTGATGTGTCACCACTTTGCCAAGGTCTGGAAGAAGACCCAAACTGTCACCCTCAGATCAGAGGAAATTAGTTAGGATGTTCAGGAACAACCCAGGAACCACCAAGGCCCAAGCCTGCCATGAACTGGAAACTGCTGGAACACCAGCATCACTGTCCACAGTGAAGCCAGTCTTACATCACCATGGACTGAGAGGGTGCCGACCAAGAAAGAAGCCCCTGCTCCAAAATCAACACCTTCAAGCTTAAATGACATTTACAGCTGCCCACATGGACGAGCCAAATGCCTTCTGGAGAAAAGTTTTATGGTCAGATGAGACAAAGATTGAGCTATTTTTCCACAATGACAAGAGCTTTGTTTGGAGGAGTAAAGTTGAGGCTTTTAAACATAAGAACACTGTACCAGCTGTCAAACTTGGTAGTGGTAGCATCATGTTCTGGGGCTGTTTTGCTGCCAGTGGTACTGGTACATTGCACATAGTGGATGGAATAATGAATGGAATAATGAAGGAGGACTACCTCCAAATTTTTCAACTTCACCTCAAATCAACAGCTAAATGGTTGAAACTTGGACACAATTGGGCATTTCAACAGGACAATGATCCCAAACACACATCAAAACTGGATTTGGAATGATAAAGCAGGCTAACATTAAGCTTCTGGAATGGCCTTCCCGAAGCCGTGACATCTACCCTATTGAAAATTTGTAGACTATGATTAAAAGCTTAAAACTTTATGCTTAAAAGCCAGGTCAGTACCAGGAAACCAACCAATTTAAATGAACTCTGCCAATTCTGCCAAGAAGAGTGGTCAAATATCTAACCAGAATTATGCCACAAGCTTGTTTATGGCTACCAAGAATTCTGGTTGAGATGCAACTTGCTAAGGAACAACAACCAAATATTAGTGGGGGTCTATGTATATAGTTGAGCCTGTATGTATACTTTTGACCCTGTGTGGATTAGAGAAACTCCTAAATAAATTCATTCCTGTGCACATTGTGCAAAGATGTATGCTGTACAATCATTCCACCCTGGAAAAAGGACAGTTCAAAGAAATTATTTAGCTCAAAATTACCATAACATTCATATCCATGATGAATGTAAGTGAACTTCTGACCACAACTGTATATGCTAGGCTAGGTTTTTACTTTAATACTTTTAAACATTTGTTTTCAGTCTGAATGAGAGGACACAGGACAGGTTACAGGCCTAACCACCTGCATATTCATTGTTTTGGGGCCAAATATTTTTGCTGGAGGGCCAGATTAGGTTCACTGGCTGCTATTTTCCCACTACTGATGCATTGCAACACAGTCTCGCAGCAGCTTGTGAAATATACACAGCATTTAAAGCACTGATTCATGTTTTTGGAGCTTTTATTTTTGTTTACCTGAAAACATGTGAAAAAGAAAGTTCTATGCAGTCCTGTGAAAAACTAAATACACCCATTCAGTAGCTTGTAGAACCACCTTTAGCAGCAATAATTTTAAGTAATTGTTTTCTGTGTGACTTTATCAGTCGCTCACATCATTGTGAAGGAATTTTGGCCCACTCTTCTTTACAACGTTATTTCTTTGAGGTTTGCGTGCATTCATTTATGCACAGCTGTCCCACCACAGCATTTCAATCAGGGTGAGGTCTGGATTTTGACTGAACCATTGGAACACCTTGATTCTCTTATTTTTCAGATATTTTGTTGTAGATTTGCTGCTGTGCTTGGAATCATTTTCCTGTTGCTGACCCAGTTTTGGCCAAGCTTTAACTGTCAGACAGATGGCCTCACATTTGACTCTAGAATACTTTGGTATACAGAGGAGTTCACGGTCAACTCAATGACTGCAAGGTGCCCAAAACAAGCCCAAATGATCACCCCTCCACCATCGTGTTTGACAGTATGTGGTGTTTGTGTTGAAATGCTGTGTTTGGTTTCCATCAAACATGGTGCTGTGCATAATGTCCAAACACCTCCAATTTGGTCTCGTCTGTCCAAATGACATTGTCCCAGGAGTCTTGTGGTTTGTTCAGATGCAATTTTGCAAACCTAAACCATGCTGCCATGTTGTTTTTAGAGAAAAGAGGCTTTCTCCTGACAGTCCTTCCAAACAAGCCATACTTGTTCAGTCTTCTTCTAATTGTACTGTAATGAACTTTAACATTTAACATGCTCACTGAGGCCTGTAGAGTCTGAGATGTAGCTCTTGGGTTTTTTTTTTGCAGTTTCTCTGAGCATTAACATAATGCCACAGTCTGACCTTGGGGTGAATTTGCTGGGATGTCCGCTACTGGGAAGATTGTGGCATTATCATAAAACACCTGAATGCTCCAGACCTGCAAACTGCCCAATCAAGTGCATTTGATTCGCAGCACCTGGCTGCTACTTACCCTCTTCATTCCTATGGAAGCCATAAGCATAGGACTGCATAGAGACCTGTGAAAACTTTCTTTTTCATATGCCTGTATGCTTTCTGTATCCATGCACACAAAGTGAAACATTTATAGAGTGAAAAAGTTCACATTTGGTGAATGAGATGAGGGGATGAGAGTGACAACTTGTGACTATTTCACATCTTTGCACCACTTCAGAGGAATTACCCCAACCTCAAATCACTTAAGGTATGACTTTCACAGCTGTGTGCATTATGCATTCTGCCAGTGAAGGTCCTCACAAGCGTAGAAGCACAAGGGTGTGTGTGTGTCTGTAAGCTATTAATGTAATTGCAGCGGGCAGACAAACATCGGACTGGTTTCATCTCACTAAAAGCTCAAACACAGTCCTCTCTCTATATTTTTATATAAGGATGGGGTGGACAAAATAACAGGAACACCTCACAGCATGATGGCGTTGAGTCGCACAGCTGTATGAGCTGCATTAGAGACTGCGCTGGTCTTATTTTGTCCACCTATAGTGTGCTACAGTTTGTGCTTCCCTGTGCGTGTCGCCTACGAGAAGAAGGTCAACACACACGCTGCAGTGCTGCAGGCAGAGCATACATAATCAATCAGCCCTCAGTGTGGACTACAAAAATAAAATATGGGTTACACACACACACACACACACACAACAGGAAGCTATGGATATCAGAGCAGGCAGCAGTGTGTGTGTGTGTGTGTGTGTGAGGGATTAAAACATCTAATAAAGTCAGGGAAAAGCTCTCAGCCTGACTCGCAGACAGTAAAACTCAACATCAAAACATCCGGCTGGGACTTATTAAACTGTGAGGGTTTGTAGAAGATGCAGCGCGCACACATTTTTTCCTAAGAGTACAGATGTGCATGTGTGTATGTGTGTCTGTAGCTGAATAACTAATGCTGTGGGGACGTTATCGGACTTTCAGGAACAGAAAAACAGGCCCCTGTAATGTAAATCATGAAATTATAGGATGAAGTGTGCGTTTAACTCTGTTTTAGTGGATCTCCAACTTTAATGTGTTATGGAAACATCACAGAGCTCAATCTGAAGGAGATTAATTAGTTACTTTAATTATCTGGATCAAAACTATAGCACTATGTCGGACTGGCATCAAGGCTCCAGACTCCTTCCACTTCCTTCCTTTATCTGCTTTCCATTCATTTCCTTCACCTTTATCCCCTCTCCTCTCTTTCCTCTTATTTCCCTTCTTTTTTTTAAAATTTCCTTCACATTCTCCATTTCCTTTCCTTTCCACCACTTCCTTCCTTCTTTTCTTTCCCTTTCTTGTCTCTTGATTGGCTGTTTTATTTCTTTTCCTCCTCCTTTCCTTCCTTTGTGTCCTTGTGTCGTGGTTCTTCTCTCCTATTATACTTTATATTTTCCTTTTTCTTTTCCAATAATATGTAATATTATAAATCTAATATTTCCTTCTTGTTTCTTCACCACTGTTTCCTTTTCCTTCATTCGGTCCCTTCATCTCCTTTCCCTTCTTTTGCTTCCTGTTCTTACTTTCCTCATTTCCTACCTGTTGTCTTCTTGACTGTCTTTTCTTTCACTTGTTCTGTTTCCGTTCCTTCATCTCATCTTCACTGTTTTCTCTTTCCTTTCCTTGATTCTTCTCCTTAATATTCTTTCCCTACTTTTATTTTCCACTTTTCCTCTGACTTCCATTCCTTTAGTTTACTGTTCTGTTACTTCTTTTTTCTTCCTTTCCTCTTTTTGCTTACTTCATTTCACCTTCTGTCTTCCCTCATGCCGCCTCACATTTCCTTGTTTCCCATCTTTCCTTTTTATCTCTTTTTTTTGCTTTCCTTTATTTTGTTTCCTTTTTTTTAAGCATGTTTGCAAATCCTTCTGCAACTCAACATGTCATTCTCAATAGTTCAATCCAATCATAGCGCTGAATTGATGTTTTTGACCCTCATTACACGGACTTCCAGCTCTTAATGAGCACAATTGCAATGTGTATAAAAATCACATAAAAACAGCTTAATTTAATTATTTTATTCCTAACACCTCCACCTTCATTTTCTTTCCTTTCTTCATCTCATTTCACTTTCCTTTGTCTTCAGTGTTTCCTTCATTTTTTTCCCTTTCTTCCTGCTCCCTTTTTCTTCCACCTTCATTTACCTAGGTTGCCTTCATGTGTTTCCTCTCTTTGCTGTATTTTTTTCTTTTTTAGTTTCTCCCTTTCTCCCTTTCCTCTTGTTTCCTTTCTAACCTGTCCTTCCCTTTCTTGTCTCTTCTTTCAATTGGTTTTTCTTTCCTAACCAGTTTTTTCTTTCTCTCTTTTGTATCCTATTCAATGTTTCCTTTCCTTTCTTTCCATTTTTCCTGACTTCCTTATGCCCCCCCCATTTTCGTTACTTCATTTGCTTTATCTTTTCTTTTTTCCATCTTTTCTCTTCTTTTGTTTCCTTTTTTCATCTCCTTTCCTGTTCATTCTTTTCCTCTTTAGTTGTTTTTGCTTTCTGTCTTTTCCAGCTCCAGAGACTCTGCTTGGGTTTTGCAGCCGTCTGCTTGTTGTTGTGTAGACTACCTGTATGTTATCAGGCTACTACAAAAACACTCTGCACATCAAACTCTACACACACTTTCACACTTTGCACCTTTCATTTCCAGCAGGTCATAAAAATAGAAAGCCCATAAAATCGGGCTCTTTCATGCGGGTGCATTAGGCAGGAAGAAAACCATCCACATGTGCTGAGCACTGACAAGCAGCAGCGTGAACCTGCTGTAGAGTTTAGATTTAATTCATTAATTTTATCAATGAAGCTCAGAGAAACATAAAAACACCTCCTACATGCTTCAGTTTTCCTCGTACGGGGTGTTGCAGCCAGTTCTTGTTGCATAATATTATCTGCTCTGTTCTCCTACCAACTCCCACATACTGAAGCAGAAAGCTCTGTGCGAGGCTCAGACAGGAGATGTGTGGGAAGACGGAGGTTTAAAGTCAGAGTTTGTCTCATTCTGGTTAAAAAAAACGAGTAACAGAAAGCTTCCTTTAAATGCAGAGTACTTTCTTTCTACATTCCTCCACGTAGATCTGACTCAGAGTCTCCTCCCAGCAGCTTCTGTTGAACTGCTGCTTTCAGAGGCTGAAAACTCTGATGTTGGTCTTTCATGCAGTGATTAATAAACAGTCTGATTTCGCACCTTAACGTAGCAATAAACTCTTTTCTCAGCTCAGTAATTCTTCCAAGTTGAACATGGCCTTACTTTCAGCTCCATCTGTTAGTGTCCTCTCCTTCCTTCCTCATTTTGTTTACTTTTTCATCTCTTCTTTCACTTATTTTATTTTCTTTCACTCCTTTTCCTTTCCTTTTGTTTCCTCTCCTTTTCATTCTGTCCTTTCTTCTCTCCTTTGAGTATTTTTTCTTTTGTCTCTACTTTCTCTTATCTTTTCTTTCCTTCCCTCTCTCCCTTCCCCTTTATTTCTTTTCACTCTTCCATTTTATCTTTCCTTCCTCCTCTCCTTTATCTCCTCTATATTTTCCTTCCTTTCTCCCATATTTCCTTTCCCCTCTTCCATATTACATTCGTTTCCTTTCTCCTCTCCTCCCTTTACCCCTTTTTATTTTTCCCTTCCTTTCCTTCCTGCTCTCCTCTCCTCTGTTCCCTCCTTTCTCAAACCTTTCCTTTCCCCTCTTCCATCTTATCTTTCCTTCCTCCCTCCTCTCCTTTATCTCCTCTGTATTTTCCTTCCTTTCTCCAACCTTTCCTTTCCTCTCTTCCACCTTATCTTTCCCTTCCCTTCACCCCTCCCATTTTATACTAGTTTCTTTTCTCCTCTCCTCCCTTTACCCCTTTTTATTTTTCCCTTCCTTTCCTTCCTCCTCCCCTTTTCCTTACTTTCTCCAACCTTTCTTTCCTTCCTCCACTCCTCTCTCTGTTCCCTCCTTTCTCCAACCTTTCCTTCCTCCTCCCCTCTCCTCTCTCTTTGCCTTCCTTTCTCCTCTCCTCCTTTTCCCCCCTTTTTATTTTCCCCTTCCTTTCCTTTCTCCTCTCTCTTCCTCTTTCATCTTGTTTCCTGTCCTTTCCTCTTGTTGAATAGGACTGTTTGCTGTACACAAACATTAACTCGGCTCATCATGGCTGGTGTCTCATTAGGAAGAAAAGAATTTCTGATATTTCAGGTGACGACCTCATTAAAGCTGGTCATGATGTTGCCTGGTGGAAAACAGCAATTAAAACTATGTAACGTCTCTGCTTTGTGTGCTTTATGGACCACATAATGTGAATATTTTTTTGATGAGTGGTAAAAATTCTCAAAGAAAAATCAGTCAACCATTTATGAGTCATTACTTTAAAGCTTTTATTCTATAGACTTTGGGATTTGTATATAAATGCATGTAAAAAATCTAAACTGTCGCCTCAGACAAGTTAACCACATTGTCACAGTCTTATTAATTCTGGAGAGACTTTAAAATGTGTTTTGTGACTCTCGTTTATCTTAATTGAGAAATCTGTCAGTTTTTTTGTCTCGGCAGGCGTTCACGTGATCCACTTTAGATTTGATGGGTGTATTTCTGTGGACCCAAACATGTGCAGTATCAAGCCTGAGGCTGTTCTCGTATTTAGGTAAACCAGAGTTTATCCTACAGTGACTCCATGTACGCCAAGTTGGCTCTCTTTGTGAGGACATTCATTGAAATCAATGCATAGCCAAGCTTTTTATAGCTAAACTTGTTTAAAGTCTTTAATATAATTTTTTCTGTTTGGTTTTCTGTGGCAGACACCTTCAGCTCGCTCATGTTTGGACATTTTAAAAAAAAGTGTCTCCTCACTGCCGTCCTCTTTACGATTACCTGCAGGTGAAACGTTTAAGGAACATCTGTAAATTGCAGATACAAAATCGGTACTGTTAATACAACACAGGTGTCCAGCAAGGATGATTTAGAGAAATCAAACCACCATAAAACTGATGTTTATAAATTTGCACATTAACTTTGGGGAGATATTTGCAATTACATTACTCAACTTCTCAGAGACAAATTTCTTCCATATTATATATATATACACATGTTTTAAGACTCTTCCTGGTCACTTTGGTTTTGAGTTTAAGGCAGAGGAGCTGGCTTTGCTTTAAGAAAAGAGCAGAATACTTTTTAATGTGATGGGAGTTGGGTTCAAAACAAAAGAAAAGCAGTCAGCACTTTATAAAACTCATCTTTATTGATTCATATTCATCCCACCATCTGATGTCCATCTCCATCTACGACAATATTTTCTCTGCTGTGTTCTTATAAAAAGTTGAATATGTACATCCTCTTTGTATTTACATTATTTTACATGATTACATCGTCAGAGAGCCTCACACCTGCAAAAAGGTCAACTCTCCCATTTGAAACATCACCTGTCGCCGGGGGAAACGAACAACCAAGCCTCTCCTTGTCGGCTGGAGGTGTTGCCTGGCAACAACAGCTTATCGGATTAATATTGGCAAAGATGAATCGTTTTAAATTATTTATCTTTTCTCCCTAAATATTTCATAAGCTGAGGAAAACATGTGGCGTGACCCCGTGTGTGTGTGTGTGTGTGTGTGTGTACGCGGGATGATCAATATCTACAGAAGCAAAATGAGGCCAAAATCATTAAAAAAAATAAAATAATAAATTTAATAATTTAGTGCAATTAAAATTTTCAATGTGAAGTAGTGATGACATTACAAAATAAAGCATATTAAAGAGTTTTTGTGTACTTGACCTTGGCACAGTCTGAGGAAAGTTTAACAGCAACAGACCAAAACTGCAGCTAACATGACTGATGAACATTTCCTCGTCAACCAGCTTAGTGTTACATAAGAAAATGAAAGAGAAAATTCTAGGAAATATAGTCTGGGAAAGTTTACTAATTTTGCTTTAAAAAAAACAAAACAAAACATTGATCGGCTATGAGAATTAATGCTGATTATCTGATGACTCATTTCAGGTGTAAATGGCATCAGCGCATGATTGGAAAAGTTAATGTGGAGGGCGGGTTTAAAGGGTGAAACTGGCTCTTTAAAACCTGCTTTGTTTGTCTAATAACTTATGATGTCTGTGTTATGACTTACTAAATTAAAAGCACATAATTACTTGGTCGTGCAACCCATGTATAAAAACATTTGTTATCCATTGAGGAGGAAAGCATTCAGTGAGGTCAAGCATCAAGAGAAGGGTTAAAGGGTCATTTTCTCAGACTTCTGTGCAATTAGATTTACTTTGAAACCTGTGTTAATGCTAATGTTAGCAGCCATCTATGAAGGCGGGCAATGCCCCAGTCTTGTAGGCCTTAGAGACGGGTTAGTGACCCCCTGGCAACCACCAGGGGAAAAATGTGTGTTCCCAGACTGGTTGGAGAGTGGTTGCTGGAAGTTGCCCATACTTTGCAAGGAAGACATCACCTTGTCTGCAAACACTCACCAACTACTCGCTAAGCGACTGAAACTAAAGAGTGTGAAACAAACTGGAAACGGAGACAGTTTGTAAAGTAAAAGTTGAGCCTTTTGAAAGGTGGTGTTCCAGCTGCAAGATGCAACTTTTACTTTAAAGGGAAAAGGTCTAAGTTCCGGGTTTGCATCACACTTTTTCCAGGTTTTACTATCGCTTGGCAAGTAGTTGGCGAGTGTTTGCAGAGAAGTCGGCATCTTCCACACAAACTACGAGTGACCACCGCAATCTGCTAGCGACCACAACAGTCATAAGGTGGTGCAGCATGTCCTTTGTAATCAATTTCACTTAGCAACAGCCAACTGGTTCAAAATCGTTGCACACCTGAATGAATAACAGGTGCATATAAGAAACAAACAAAAAAAATTTTTTAAATAAATGATGACCTCTGAAACGTCGTGACTCAATAAAAGTATATACCAACAGCCAGCAACCACTTGCCAACCGGTCAGGGGAATACACGTTTCCCTAGCGACCAGAGGTTTCCAGGGTGTTGACGACTCTAAGCCTGTGTGACTGAGGCCAAAGCTTTAAAAACATTCAAGATACACTCATTAATACTGAGCAGAAAAAAGGCCTCTCACACACAGAATGAATTTAACAGCAACAATAACCCCATACTTACAAAAGCCTGTGTGTGCAGTCCCCCCCGTCTTCAGCCCTGACAGCGTGTAAATAACCACAACCCTGAAACTGAAGGCGCTAAATGGAATTCAGCCACCTTTTGAACTGTTTACTCCTGTGCTTTCCCTACTTTAATACTTCGAAATGTCTCGAGTGAAACAGGCCAATGTCAGAGCTGAGCAGCAGCCGGTGCCACCCCTTTCAAAATGTTTAGGCTTTTGGCAGGAATTTGTTGCATTATGAGCAAAACTGCACCATAAATCATTCGGACATGTGGGTCTGCGAGTGATTTAGCGTGCAGTAAACCAGAGTAATCCCCTTTCAGCCTTTAGAAATAATGTTTCTGTAAAGCTTGACAAAGTTTCCAGTGTTACAACCGTTGCAGATGTGAGGCTCTGCTTGTGGCCAACATGTTTCGAGGTTAGCCCTCCCTCTTTTGCATGATGGGAAAAGAAGCTTTTATTCCCATATTTCACCAGCTTTTCCAATGATTTCCAAACACCAAGCATGTAACTCTACCGCAGGATCAAAACACGCCGTTTAGAGGCAACAGAGATGAAGCATTTGGCTCAGCTGCTGAGGAAAAAAAAAAAAAAAAGAAAGAAAAAAGTGAAACAATGTGATGGTTTAAAAAAAAATAAAAAAATACTGATGTGAGGTTTGGTTGATATGCTGCAACATCACTCATCTCCGTTGCCTCTAAAAGTTGCCCGTGTCACTCCAGCTGTCAAGATTTGGTACATCTGGATTGGTTAAATAGCATCGTTGACCTTTGTTGGTTCAGCAGCAAAAACAAAAAAAACAACAAAAAAAACAACAAAACAAAAACACAAAACAAAACAAAACAAAAAACTGAATGCCCTCATTCTTCCCCTGCTCCCATTGGCTACATTCAAGAAATCCAACATTTTTCTTACAATCAGTCTTCTCCGAGCAGGTTTGATTGAAATAAATGCACCTTTTTGTCCATTTACATCCATATTTTTGTCCTTTGTGGATTTATCAGTCACACTGTTTGAATTATCCACACTGGGTTCAGCCACCTGTCTCTGCCAGCCAATCAGGGATGAGCTGTAACATTCACACCGGTCTGTCTGACGGGAGGCATCGGATCCAGTCAGGACTTTGGTCAAAGAAGTCAAAGCGTGAGAGTTTCTGTAACTTTTCTTTAAAAAACAAAATAAAAATGAAATAAAATAACCGACCCCCAAATCCTTAACTTCTGGGATTTAACCCGGTTTGATGACGTCACTTCCTCCTCAGTCTGTCTCTTTCTTGTCGTCCAGGTCGAAGTCCAACACGAGCAGTTTGGTTTCCTCTGTGCCGTTCCTGCTGCCGGCGGCGCACACCAGCCGAGTGTCGGACGCTCTGATTCGCCACACGACGCCACCTGGTCGAGAATCGAAGATGTGCGATTGGTTTAGCCTCATATCATGTGATAACAGGTGAGGACAAAATTAAATACTCAGTAAAGTTCAGGTACTAACAATATATTTATTATTAATATTGAATAATACAGTGAAACATAGTGCACCTACATGCACCAGTAAGGTAATTTGTTTGTTAATTTCTACATTAAAATATCGACACCTATAAATCAATACATACTATATAATTAAGTCAGTGCTTAAATGAGCTTTTTAACTATGATGAAGTCATTTTGATCTGGCAACCACTAGTCACTAGGGAAAAAGTGCATTCCCTGACCGATTGGTGAGTGGTTGCTGTAGGTTGCTGGCTGTCACTGCGTGAAATCGATTGCAAAGAGGTATACGGTGCTACCCCAAAAACCACCTTCTGACTGCCTTGGCTGACTATTCTGCATGATGCTGAGCTGCCTGCGAACAGTTGAAAACTACTCGCCAAGCAGTAGTGAAACTGTAAAATGTGCAACACAAACTGGAAACGGAGATCATTCACCTTCAAATTAAAAGTTGTGCCTTACTGCTGCAACCTCCTTGTGGTTGCTTTGGTCACTAGCAGGTTGCCGAAGTCACCCGTAGTTTTTCTTGAAGACACCGACTCGTCTGCAAACAGTTGCAAACTACAGTTGTGAAACTGAAGAGTGAAAGAAATGGTCTCCATTTCCAGTTTGTGTTGTACTTCAAGTTTCACTTCCACTCACAGAGTAAATGGCAAATGTTTGCATACAAGTCGGCATCTTCAGTACAAAGTATGGGCAACTGTGGCCTAACTTCTAGCGACAAAAGCAATCAAAGGAGGATTTTGGTGCAGCACTGTATACCTCTTTGCAAACAATTTCATCCAGTGACGGCCAGCAACCAGTTGGGAATACAAGTTGTTTCCCTAGCAACTGGAGATTGCTGGGGGACACCAACAGGGCTCGAGGCCTGTGTAACTGAGGCCTAAGACCACACTGCCATTCAATTCACTTAACCATCTCTGCCTACTCCTGAGCCTTGGATGCCATCGTATCTAATGATTGGATAGTGTGAGTGTGATGTACTGGCGTGAAGTCCTGACCTGATCCTCGGCTCTGCAGCGCCACCACGTCCCGCAGCCAGGCTCCGGTCCGCAGGTCCCACAGTTTGACCGTCCCATCATCGGAGCTGGACAGGACCAGACCTCGGCAGAACTGCAGGCACGTCACCGCCGACTGGTGCTTGTTGGGACCTGAAAAGTACGCATCATTACGCTGCGACCCTTGACCTCGACCAGGAGCAACTTTCTGATGTTATTAGTCAATAAACGTCTCTACATGAGCAGACTTTGTGCTCGGTGGTATCACTTTATTTAGCTTTTCTTATACTCATGTTACAATGAGCAGTGACTACTGACGGAAAACTAAAACACTTGCTTTCACTGAGTTCCAGAGATTATAAATTCTCATATTGAATCCTTTCCTCCTCCTTTGGCTCGGATTAAAATATTTCAACAACTGCTGGATGGATTTCCAAAAAATAAAAATAAAAAATGGCATTTACAGTCCCCTGAGAATAAAGTTTAATAACTCTGGCAATGACTCCAAGTTTTCATTCAGTCACCAAAAACCTTTTAAACCACTCACATTCCCTTTAAGCTGTACTTTCTGGCTAAATCCATGTGCCTCGAATTGCCCACACATGTGAGCCTAACAGATGAAAAGCAAACGCTGTCGAAATCCACAACTCATTAAACCAACCACAAAGGGACTAAACAGGCCTTCACCAGACTTTGCCTGAGAGTAAGCTCACAACTCATAGCAACCAAAACCCTGTGGGTGTTTCATGTGTCCCTACTCTGACCACAGCTCAGGTCTTTCCTGTTTCTCCTGCATCTGACTCAGTGACTACAGTACGAGTTTGCTTTTGGTCTGAGACCTTAACATAATTATTCACTTCATCTCATGGCCTTTATAATGCCCTCCCTGTTTCCTCACTTCCTCCCAGAGGGTTGCGGACTTTTGAGTCAGGCTGTTTTAGTGCTGAGTCGGCGACACGACGCACACAGCGACTCTCACCTTCAAGCTGCTCTCATTGTTTTCTCTGACAGCTTCCCTCTGAGGGGTGTTACCGGTTTCTCACCTTGCAGCGTGTGGAGGCACTGTCCCGTCCGGATGTCCCACACTCGCACCGTGGAGTCGGCGTTCCCAGACACCAGGATGTTGTCACGCAGTTCCATGCCGCTGGTCAGCGATTGGTGGCCCGTCAGTGTGTGGACGCACCCACCTGAACAGGAAACACTCGTTTAGCTTAGACTGGCACCCATGAAGGAATGTGTTTGATTTTTACGAATATGGCATGTTAATAATCACAGTGCTGTTTAAGATACCACCACCAGAGGGCGCCACATTTGGAAGCTGCATTGGAAATATTAATAAAGATTTATGTAATGTGATTTAATGAGAATTTATCAGAATTACAGAATAACCCTCATGTAAATTCCCTTCAACACAGAGCAACAGATTTACCTGCTTTTCCTTATTTTCTGTCATACTTATACTGACATAACAGTGGACGCTCATATTAAACACGGCCAAAGTTTCAAATAATGAAGCCAGAGAATGTAAAAGGAATGCATGTGAGCCAAAAGCTCGAGCTTCAGACTGCTCTGAACACTCAGTTTCACAGTTTTTTTTTACTCTTGGGTCTGTGTGATGTCAGTGAGAGCAGATATGGTTATCTCAAAAACAGAAGCCCCACCCACCTGATGTTTAAACCTTCTGTTTGGGAGGGACAGCCAATCAGAATTACGTTGGCTTAAAGAAACAGAAGCTAAACCGGCTTGTTTCAGACAGAGGATGAACTGAGTGGCTGCATTAAGGCCCAGTATAAGATAGAAAAGCATGTTCTGGTTATGTAGTCCAACATTTAAAACAAAAAAATTAATAGTAATAATGATAAGTACAGCCCCTCTCCCAGAGGTAACTGCCCCCTAGTGTCCAAATGCAAAAATAAAATAATTAAATAACTCTTTCAGATCTGTTCTGGTTTACAATGAGAGCAGCATGGTTTACCTGTCTCTGCGTCCCAGACTTTGATTGAAGTGTCCAACGAGCCGCTCACCACGAACACGCCGTCAAACTGCAGTGAGGGAGGGAGAGATGAAGTCAAAACCAAAACAAGGAGCTGAACGATGCTGAACTGCTTCATATAGAGGGTTCAGTTCAAAAGGTCACTGCTCTGTGTGTGTGTGTGTTTACCTGCAGCGAGTACACTCTGTTGGTGTGTCCCTGCAGCGTGTGCAGGCACACCTCTGTCTCAGGGTCCCACACCTTCACCATGTAGTCGTAGCCGCCCGACACCACGCGACGCCCATCGTACTGAACGCATCGCACCGCCGCCACGTGGCCGGTCAGCACGTGTTCACAGTGGCCCGTCGACACATCCCACACACGGAGCGTGGTGTCCCGAGAGCCTGACACCACCCTGAGAGAGGGAGAGGCATGAAATCACTGCAGTCGCAGCCAATCAGGTCAAGGTGAACCAGAGGTGTGTGTGTCTGTTAAAGCAGTGCTGACCCAGTTCCATGTGCTCATGTGTAGCTTACATTAACGCTCCTGTGTGTAGGTGTCTAAGTGTGTGTTTATAACGTCAGTGTGTAGATGTACAGCACATGTAAGAGTGAGTGTTACCGGTTGCCGTTGAGATGCATGCAGCGCACGGTGGACGTGTGTCCGTACAGCGTGTGCACACACTCGCCGCTTTCGGCGTCCCACACGCGTAGCGTCCGGTCGGTGGAGCCGCTGATGACTGTGGTGGCCGCCATCTGACTGCACCACACCCCGCCGGTGTGACCCGTTAACGTCCGCAGACACTGGGAGAAAAAAGGAGGCGACACGATGATTAAATAAATTAAAGTGATTGAAATTATAAAGTTTTACGGTGGGAACAAACAGCGAGTGAAAACATTTAATTTTAAACTATTTAAATTATTTTAAATTAATTTTATTGATAAATGTTTGTGGTTTTCAAAGAAAAAAAAAATCTACTTTTTAAAAGTAAATTTATGAATAATTATTTAAATGGATAATTTTCCTTATTGATTACTGACTTTAATAATAATTAAAAATGAGCAATTCCAAAACTGTGCTATTTAAAGCACCTTTTCAAGACCAAACTTTGACTTTAATTTAAATTATAAAATATTTGAAAAACTCAGTAAGACCAATGATAACTAATAAAGCTGCATTGTTATTGCTTTTTCTCATATACGTTTAAACTAAAATATTACAGTTTAACATTCTAGAAGAAAAGCTAACATTCTTCCACATTCATTTAAGATAAAGAAATAATCTAGCGCTCGTATCTGGGACCAATGAAAAGATATTATTCAAGGTTTTTCCTGCATGGATTAAGTTAATATAATTTAATCAAAGCTCGACATTGGCACAAACACAGAACATCAAACAGACCACAGAGCAAATATTAGCAGCACACGTCTCTCTCATTCTTTGCAAACCCGTGTGAGTCAATATTTGTTCCACTTTCACAGAGAGCCTTGAGAGACAAATGCAGTTTCACCTTGAAGGTGTTGTAGTGATAGTTGCCATGGTAACAACGGCAAAACTTTGCCTTGGCAACTATTGCAGAGATGGAGGAAGACACTGCGGGTGCCAACACGAGCACTCGCTGTTACTACACGACTGTCAGGGGCCTGTACACGGCGGCGCACACACCTCATCTCCGCGGGCTAAAACAACATGAGGGTGTGTGTGTGTGTTTTTCTTTCTGCAGGGAGCAACAAGACT
>VUQS01022137.1:0-14066 GCA_015108495.1 Heterochromis multidens | reverse complement strand
CTTCTTAAAGGACATTCAAAGCTCTTCTTTGGATGTTGGCTGCCTTTTGTTCTGTTGTCTGTCAAGATGATCCCACACTGCTTCAATAATGTTGAGGTCTGGGCTCTGGGGAGGTCAATCCCAAGAGCTCGGACCTGTGATTGTGACTGATAGTGTTCCATTGTGTCTTTTTCTATCCAGGTAGGCTTTTACTGAAGGGGCAGTGTGTTTGAGACTGTCATGCTGAAAAATTAAGCTGTTGGCCATCAGGTGCTTTCCAGTGGATCAAAATCTGACAGTACATTTCTGCATTCATAACTCCATCAATTTTGACAAGATTCCCAACAGCACCAGCTGAAATGCAGCACCAAACCATGACAGAGCCTCCACTGTGTTTTACAGATGTCTGTGGAAACTCACTGTTGTATCTCTCTATTGACATCCTCCAAACATACTGATGATGATTTGAACCAAAAATTTCAAATTTAGATTCATTACTCCATAAGACTTGTTACCACTGTCTTTCAGTCCACTGAGACCATTTGTGATGAGGCTTCAGCAAACAGTAGATGGATCAACTGAAGGTCCAGATACATTTCTTAGGTCCTGCCACTTCTTCTTTTGTCCTCCACTTTTCCAGTTTCCTCAAATTTTCTTAAGGACACACTGCATACCATGTAGATATGCCAAGTTTTTGGCTAATAGCTCTTTGAGAATCACCTTGCTGGTGCAAAAATACTATTTTATGCCTGTCAAACTGTGTTATTTTTCATCAATTCAGCTAAAATAGGAACAAATTACATATTTTTGCGACAGGCTGCTAGTAACAAAGTGTCTAAAGATACAATTTAAAATGGGTTCTTTGCTAGGTTGGCCATTATGTGTAGACGCGACCCTGATTCATTCCTTGACTTATGTGCCTTTTCATCCTTGAATGATTCATAGGTCAGTGTTAAGTGGTTTAACAAGCAAAAAAATAATTCCTCTGAAAATGGTCAGGTACAAGGACTGGAGTGAAAATGACTGAAAAAGCAGCCAATGTCCAAAGAAAACTTTGAAACACCTTCAAAAAGCCTGGAGAACTATTGCTAAAGACCACTTTAAAGGTTACAAGAAAGTCTGGCTTCTTGGAAGCAAAATATAAAGAAATGAGAGGTGGCTCAAGATTTTTGCACAGGGCTGTATTTTGAGAAAACAATAATCAGTCTTTGACATCACATTGCTGCCTTTCTGTGGCCACCCCTTGTGAATAAGGGAGCAGCCGAAAGCAGCTTCAACAGCCTGCTTCAAATTCCCTCACAACATAGCTGTGAGATTCAGATAAAATGACCATTTCATGACTGTGGTCATTCTATTAGTCCCCTCATTTTTCTTTTTGTAAGGTCCAATTCAACTTCTATTTCAAGACAGTTGACCTCACATTATCTTCAAGCAGTGTTTGATTTGATTTGATGTAGAATTCAGAGTTGATTCAATGACTGCAAGCTGCCCAGTCCCTGAGGCAGTGAAGAAACCCTAAACCACAAAATTCCCTGTTTTGCAGTTTGTGCAGCTCTTGCCATGATCTTCACTGATGTGACTATATGCTTACATTTGTCTTATTCCTTGAGATTTGACTGTATCTCTCTGTGTGTATGTGTATGTGTTACACAAACGGACCTATACACTCCTTTGTATGTCTATATTTTCAGCAAATGGAAGCAGCAGTAGACTCAAGGTCTCTTGTGAATGTCTGTGGAAAAAAGACTGCAAACACCTGGACAAAAAAAAAAAGAAAAACCAAAAGCATAATGCCACACACTGCATAAGTGTGTGTGTTTGTGTGAAGGCTGCTGGAACAAAAAAAAAAGATATCTGTTGCCTCTGCATCAAGCTCAACTTGCTAACTCTTTCTCCTTCACACACATACTTCTTTCTTTTTCTTTTTCCCTCTCCCCCTCAAACACACATACCCGCACGCACACATGCACAAACACACATATACTAACAAGCATGCGACCTCACAGACGCATAGAAACCCAGTATTTAGTTCCTGCGTCATTACAGTAGCCATCTGTCAGTATGCAGGCACACATACACGGACTTGGCTGTGTGTATGCATCCACTACCCAGACACACACACACACACACACACACACTAGCCACACCGAATATCTGCACTCACCCCAGGAAAATCTCACCCCGGTGACCCTTTCTGCCCTGCACGCCCTGTTAGTTTGATTGATTTTCCATAAAGCTTCAGATTCTTGGATCAATCTGAGAGGTGAAAGGTTTTCTTTCCCTAGTTTTCTAATCCATTGTTCTGTTTTTTTTCCCTTTCCCTTGTCTTTCTCTCCATCCCTACCCACGTGAATCTGTCTGTTTGTTTGAGTCTGCCAAAGGCTGATGTCATTGTCCACCACCGTACTTCCAGTGTGTGAGATGAAATGAATGTTAAGATATAATCCCATGGTTTAATCCCGGCCACTCCCAATCCGTTGCCTGCACACACCGGACAGCCGGAGAAAATCTTACGATCAGCATAGTTTTGTTTAACCATGAAAACACGCAGTGTTTGGAGATGAGTGCGGGACACACATTTGGGCCTCCAGCAGCCTTTAAAAATGATCTCACATTATTCAAAGATGCCCACCTGCTATGTTCAGAGAGAGAGAGAGAGAGAGAGAGAGAGAGAGAGAGATGAAAGATTATTTATTTCTCATGGGTGGGAGACAGTGAGTGAGTGAGTGAGTGGGAGGGAGGGCGGCAGTCAGAAGCAAGCAAACTAATTCTCAGACATTCGTGCCAGAGCAGGAGCTGCAGTTCACCTCACTGACGCTGCTGGTTCTAAAACCATTTTAAGTGTTATTCGACCAGTCTTCTACTCCCAAGTAACAAGTAGGACAATACTTTGCATTTTGGACGTGGGGGCTGCAAACACACGCACCCGCACTTCTTCCGAGCCGCGACAACTCAAGGTAAGGCTTCAAACTTCAAACGACAAACGCGATTTAATTTCGCCCTGCTGTATCCCCGATGGCGGTAAGAAAGCAGTCATTAAACAGATAAAAGAGACGATTTTTTTTTTCTGGCGCGCTGCTTCGGTTACTGCCGATGAGCGCGGTGCGGCCAGCGTGCGTAAAGCAGCTGCAGTGAAAATCTCCAAAGTGGCAACCAGCAGGACACAAAAAGTATTACTGGCTTCTTCTCGTGCCAAAATAAAAGCAACAGATTACATCTAACAAGTGACAACGATTTTGTGCGTGCGTGTGTGTGTGTGTAATAGCAAACGACTGTCTGTAGCGTTTGTAACTTAGTGCACTAAAGCAAGTTTTCGTCCTCATGCTACTGCACCTTAAACAGTTCTATGAGAACATTTCCATAACAAAAGTCTGCGCAGCAATACGGTTAAGGAAAAGTTAAAGCGTTTAAAGCTCTTCATCAAAGAGACATTTTACAAGTATAGCTCATTCACTTTGCGTAGTCCTTTTCACGGTTAAAAAGCTCCCAGCAGGGCAGCTGTATTGGTTTTGAAGAAAATAAATAGACCACTTAGAAGAGAAAACAATGCAAAGCTTTCACATATTCCTCCTCACATCTTTTCTCTCCTCTGTTTGGCGCTGCCAAGCTGTATCCAGTTTGAGCTTTACCAGTTTTTTGTTAATCAAGCTTTAAACAATCTAGAAGCATTTTCTACACTCGCTAAGTCAGCATTATGAGTTTTATGCTGAATCAAGGCTGGTGATTACATTTAAAGCGGGCTTTTGAAATAACTGATTATACTAAAATGCTCTGGGAGTGACTGCAGAAATGTTTGCATTTAATGTACTGGCCAGCTACAGTATCCACAGAGCACCACTTTTTTTTGTAGCAGTAGAAAAAGAGCAGCAAATGCAAATGTACAGTTTGAATAATTTTATCCAAATATATTAAAACTGATAAAGAGTTTATTAAAGACACAATAGATAGTACATCATATTTAATTTTTGCATTGAAAGCAGAGTCCACCCCCTGCTGGCCTCATTAACTTCATTAATGTGAGCTCATGCAATTTGATAAACTGGGGTGGCAGAGTGGAGAAAACATCAGAGAAATTCGTGTATATGCTGCTACACTACTGCACCCCAGAGAGAGAGAGAGTAAAAGAGGTTGCTGAGCTAAGAAAGCAAACTGAGTGGCCAAGGAAAAAAATGTGAATGTTCACATTTCATCTCATTTGACTTGTAAGAGCTGCAGTGTATATCCCAGCACAGTTTCCTTTACTCTGTAGATTTAGCTTGCTTTGATTTTATGTAACAAGGCAAAAAATAACATTCTGTCAGACAACATTTCAAGCACCACATCTCACACAGTTCACACCTGCATGCTGAGCTGTCAGCTTCACAATATGCACTGTCGGTATAGCTAGTTCTTTATTCATTCATCCTTCCAAGTCTTCATTTCACCACCCACTATCATCCACGTCTATCAATCTATCAGTCTATATTTTTATCTATCACGCTGTTAATCTCTTAATCTATCTTTCCTACTTCTTTGTAGCCACTGTCCCTTAAACAAACCTGTAAGTTGCAATATTATTTCTAAACGCATCTCTGAGAAAGAGAAGGCTGCAGCCTAAAGCACAAAAGGCTTTTAAATCACTTGTGAGTTTTGTCATTGTATTGTTCATTGTGAAAAGTCAGCTGTGCTTGGATTTAGCTGGACAAGCCAAAAAGCTGACAAGCCAACACTTCATGTCCCTAACCAAACAAAGGTGGTTTCAGTGATACACAGGATGTGTGTAATCAGGTGTATCTGTCTGCATTTACTTTACTTTTTTTTTTTTTTTTGTCGGTCACCAACCTGCTTTTTTGATAATGGAAGCTGTAGCTCAGGTTGTAACCTGCATCCCAACAACAGAGAATGCTGCCTTTTAAAAGTCTGGGACTCATTTTGAAGCTTTTCATCCGACTGACCTGTGACATGCAGTCAGAAACGTTTGCAGAAGGAGGTACAATGAGTTATGTATAAGTCAGCTTACTGTAAGATAAAAACTGAGATATAACATTTGGTCATGTGCAGTTTATGTGGCATGTAACTGTCGGTGACAGAACATTTGTGACAGTTTAAATCTGAGTGCTGACCTGCTTTTACCACCACTGAGCCTTTCATAATTTGATCACGTTTGTTTGGCAGTGTGCCAGTGAGCTTCTTTTTTTTTTTCTTCAGACTACATGAAAAAGATTCTTGTTGGTTATTAACATTTTAGCAATGCTTTCCTGAATTAGAAACATACTGATGATTGCTGGATTGGTGATCAGTGTAATTATTAAAACACTGTTATACTACACATACTGTAGGTTTCATGTAATGCCTTTATGATGCTAAAGCAGAATAAAGGATTACCTGAAACACCAACACTGGTGATACCAATCAGCCCAAGTATTTCTTTGTGAACCGAAAGGTTAAAGGAAATGTGCTATTAAAACAGGAAATCCTGAAATATAGAAAAAGTAAATGTTGTTTATTAATAAGGCTGGAGAATGGTGGGGAGAGAACGCTGCATATCTGGTTTTATCTGTCCCAGCAGATAAAAGGCAATTTTACAGATTTATGATTTCATCAATAGCAAACCTAATATGTAGATGCTGGTGTATCGTGGTCATCAATATCCCATTATAATGTAATGGTATGCCATAATAGTAGCTGATAGCAGTGGATGCAGCAAACACCCTCGGATTCTGGTTGATTGTAAATGTTTCCCTCTGAGTCTGGTGCTCAGAACAGAGTCCCTGGCTTTGCTGCAATCTGTAACCGCCATGTCCACAACCACAACCACAGAGCTTTTCCATCACAGCAGCCCTCACAGATTACATATGGTGGTTGTAGGAGATCCGTCAAAATGACTTTAAGGACCCTTTGTGTAATGTGACACCATGTTCACTCTCTGTCACTATTTTTGGTAGGCAGTAATGATCCTTACGTGCCCCCGGGGACTTGTTGTCGTCAAGAATTTGGCAGTGTTTGCAGCAAACACTGGGCTACCTGAAAAAAAGGAAGAAAGGATGAATAGATACACAAAAGTTTGACAGTAGAACCAAAAGTGCCAAAAGTCAAATCAAAAACTTGCTTTTTTTTCCTGTACACATGCTACCTATGTTACATAAGCATGAGCTTCAGGATAAACTGCACACACAGCATATGTTTATTTTTTTTCTCCTTTACTGAGTTTGGTGCCAGAGGTTTCTCATGTCCTGCCATCCTTGCTCATCTTCTGCCATCCTGCTCTCACATACTCCCATGTCATCTGCTCTCTGAATCTTGCAGCTGAGCCTTCTGTCCCCTGCTGAACCCTCAATGTCTGTCTGTCTGTCTAGGTACTGTATCTATCTATTCTAACATGACCAACATATGATAATAATGTCAAAGGCAAATATTAATACAGGACTAAAAAATGAACAGCAAAAAAAAGCTTTTGGCCATTATGGAAAGTTACTTCTGAAAATGTTATAACTTATCCTGGAGTTTTACTGGTCAGTGTAAAGTTAGAGGGTTGGCTGATGTGATTGACAGGTTTGCAGACACAGGGAGTTTTAGCCTCGCTTCTTTAGCCTCAATCATGTCACCAAGCTGGACCTCTCTTCAGCTTTCTGCTTTTGTTTCCTTTCAGAACATTTTTAATCGAATTATCTGACATATAACATGGACTGCTGTTTGGTACAGCCTATCCACAAAGTTACTCCAGTTATCCAGTTATTTCACGCTAATTAGGAGATATGTGTGTCTATGCATTGCACCCATGCAGTTTATAGTATATAACTCATAAAAAGCTATATAGTATATGCTGTACGAAAATATATACAGTAGTATATGATATAGTATGATGTTGTCTAGCCTAAAGTCCCTGATGTGATCTACAATCTGAGATCTACTGCTAGCAACTGGATTGGACAAAGCTCACATACATGGCTGAAAATTAACAGAGAAAGGCTACTGATTAGTATTCCAACCTGTTGTTAACAAGTGGCAACTTCAAGGCTGAAAAATAAAGCCATTGGAAAGGTGCCAAAACCAGTTATTTTAATAGCCACTCGAAACTGTCATTGTAGTGCCCAACTTCAGCATTTCGGCATAGCATTTTTACAGCCAGCCAAAAAATAGACTTGTCTCTATAGATAATTTTCCCTTTAATAACAACTATACTGATGAATATTTTTTATAACTCATCCTTTGGTATGATTAAAATTGGACTTAAGAGGTAGGGGCTGCTTTGATTGACAGGTGTGCAGACACTGGTAGCTGTAGCTGAGCTTCACTTCAGCCACTGAACTGGACCTCTCAACTGTGTTTGTGCTGTTGGTGCCTTTTGGAGGATTTTTTAAGGAATTATCTCGTAAATAATATGGCCTGCTATGAGATAAAGCCAGTCCAAGAAGTTTGCACTCCAGTTTCTGTGAGTGAGATTCTAGTATTTTCTTAGTCTGTTACTTAGCACTTTAATTATCAGCTAGGCTATCTCTGTCTGTGAGGTGCAACCACCATACAGTTTATGGATGTTACGTCTGTGTCTTATATACAGTCTTTGACTGTGACTGGCTATGGTTGGTGTAGCCACAGTGGGAAGTGCGAAGCAGCCTCATCCAAACTTGCAGTCAGTCACATCATTAGCAATAAGATGTTTTGGCTTGAAATATAATTCCTACTTAGCCAATAAAAGGTGACAGTTATAAATAGTAGAACCAGTAGAGGTTAGTCTGAAAGAAACAAGCAAACAAGTTGCTAATCTGCAAATGGAAGAAGCTAAAAAACTTCTTCTTCTTCTTCTTCTTCTTCTTCTTCTTCTTCTTCTTCTTCTTCCTGCTCCCTTTAGGGTTCATCACAACAGATCATCTGCCTCCACCTCACCCCTGACATCCTCTTTTGTCACACCAACCCTCTGCATGTCCTCCTTCACTGCATCTATGAATCTGTGGTCTTCCTCTTTTCTTCCTGCCTGGCACCTCCATATTCAACATTCTCTACCCAATACCCACTATCCCTCCTCTGTTCATGTCCAAACCATCTCAGCCTTGCCTCCCTAACTTTGTCTCCAAACCGCTCAACCTGAGCTGTCCCTCTGATATACTCATTTCTAATGCTGTCCCTCCTGCTCACTCCCAGTGGAGCTAAGGAACACAGTGGCTTATTTTCAGTATTCTGCTTGACCTTACTTAACTGCAAAAAAAAGTGCCTGGTGTATAGTTTTTCTTGTGACAGAGTAACACGCTGTCCATTTGTAAATCAAACCCATGCAAACAAAGTGAATAAACTGTAGCCAGAATATTTACACCAAAACCAAATCCTTGGCCCTGTTCACCAAATCTGAGCCAAATTCCTCTGGAAATTTCTACAATCTAGATTTAGTGGCAGAGGTAATAAAAGAATTTCAGTATATTTTACCAATCCAAAACTCCAAGACATGAACAGCTATCTTTCACACACAAACAGACACACACGCCATAGATTTCCTTTCTGCCTTGCAGTGGTAATAAACACAGGAGAAACTAAGAAATCACAAAATTTAAAACTCTGTCTAAAAGAATCAATAAAATTCTAATAAAGTCAAATGCAAACTAAAGTTTAGATATAGAGAAGGTTAAACAGAAAAAGTGTCAACACAATATTTCTGTCTTTCTTCCTGAAATGTTATACCTCATGCAATAACACTGTAAATATGCTTTCCCCTTATTCTGGTGTTTTTGTTTCATGGCATATATGACTTCATTTTACTTTTATAAAGTCTATTCATTTTACCCAAGGCGATAGAAGCACATCTAATTTACACTGCTTTCTTCTCAGTGTTTCAAAAGTTCACTAAAAATTACCTTGACAGCTAGATAAGAAAACATAGCTATTGTTTGCTGACCTTTTCTCAAAGGTATCTGACTTTTGCACGAAAATTCACCAAGTAGAAAAGACAAGCAAAAGACCCTTTCAAAGCTGAATGTTTGCAGGGAACTTAATCATACAGATAAAAGATGGGGGGTTTTCTGCACTTTGTTGTGGGATACTTAATTAACCAGTATTCAAGGCCTTGTAATATGTGGAGAGAAACAATGAATTAGTAATGAGTTATCCAGTCCCCATGGCCCTCCAGTGTTGGAGGAAAAAGGGAGAGAGGGATTTGAAGTGACAGGGAAAAAAGGAGGACATAGAAAGAAAAAGATAGATTAGGAAGAAGGGTAATATAGACCGAATGGAGACAGACAGAAAGAGTATTTCATTAGAATGGTATTCATTAAAAGATCCTGTGTATATTGTCCTCTCTGTCTCTGCATCCTCATCTGTCATTTTTCCATCTCCTCTTCCTCTCATTTTTTTCTTTACGCTTTTTGTAATACTTCATCTCTTAGCTTCTCTTTCTTTCTATTGTCTTTCTCTTCCCTCTCAGGCCTCCTCTCACTTTTCTCTGTCTTATATTTTCTCCACTTCTTCGTATTTATCTGTGTCATTACACTGATGTGTGAACAACTGCAGCAGTCTTTTGGGACAGAGTGGGGAGACCATGAAACTAGACTTGCGTAGTTTTCCTTCCACTAAATAGCCCTCTGGAGGCCAAGCAGCAATCTCTAACATACATCATGTGGCCCAATTTTACATTATCTGAGCCCACTCACCTGTTCATCGGGGGTTTTACTCATGTTGGTGCAGACTGAACAGAGCTAAACCCAGAGCCCAACATTTTCTTTGAGTTCAGCAAAAACAGTGTCAAAACTGGGCTAGAATCTGGGCCAGCAAACAGGGCACAGATCACAAAATGACACAAAGGGTGCAAATGGAAAACACAAAAAAATACCGAACACCTTACTGACTGTAATCCTTCTCACTGTTGTAAGGATGAGAAGGGAAAAAAATCCAGAAGTACAATAAAACTTGCCCATGAGTATCATTTAATACTTCATCATCATCATAAGGAGCACTCGCTTATTGCTTGCCCATTATATTTGGGATTCATCACTTGTTCTTCCTTCACCAGCCCTATCTACATCACCCCTTATGTAACACCTCAAGCTGTCGTAAAGATGGCTCCAACAAGCCACTGCATCATCAGGCCTTCAACTGTTGCTCCCCATCTGATCGTAATGATGGCTGCCAGTGCTACTACCCCTCAAGTTCTGGTAACTGTCCCCCTGAATAGCAATATAGCTTGAGCAAGCTAAGGACAGCTGCAACACAGCACTTTTTAATTGAAAATAATTATGTTAGGGACTTTGCACCAGAGGGAATGCTTCGTGTAGAGGGAGACAGATACAGCCAATTAAGCATACTGGGAAAATAAGGTAAATTTGAAGTGCTGATTTCATTACACCAGAGGGGAACCGCTAAATGTCTCTACTTTCTTCACTATGACCGAACGCATTGAAGAACGTAATGTATAGTCTTTGCTTTTGTAACGCGGCTTCAAGAAGAATTACAAATAAAGGAATTAAGAAGAGTTTCTGGATTGTTCAGGAGCCAACAGACAACCACAGGCATGGTGGGATGGGGGGTCAAAATTGATCCAGATTTATTGGCTCAGCTGGTCATAAAAGAGGCTTTATCCTCACATTGCATTATGCAAGCCAAAGTCTCTGCTAGCTACAGGTGAAAGATGACTGCTCTGCAGACACAGATTCTCCCAGTATCTCTCTCATCCTCCCTCTTTTCTTTTCTCTATATTGCCCTCTCTTAGGATGGATGAGTTTAATACTGAGGTGGTTAGAAACAAAGGCAGATTTCCTCAGTGAAGTTCATTCTTTATTCTGAATGACTCATGGAATGAAAATCAAGCCTTCTCCTCATCCTCTTATCACCCAACCATATCTCCTTCCTTTCCTTACCCTTTGGCTTTTGCTTTTTCTTGACTTCCCCTCTTTGTTGTCTGTGCACCGGTGTGCTCTCTCACTCTCCTCCATTACAGAGGCTCCCCAGTGATTACTTTAATGCATCTAGCCTTCAATAAGAGACACTCAGATTTTGAAAGGTATTGATGGTAACAGATATGCCTGGCCTCAAAATCTTCCACTCATTCCTTCACATATTCACTCACTTTAAGCAGGTGCGTGTACATGATTTACAATCCCAGCTTGTAAGGGGCATCCCAGACAGGATATAAAAATGCTTCCAAATTTGTTTATTTGGAAAATCCAATTTAAAGGATAGAGTGAAACAGAGTTATAATTTTTTGCACCACTGGTGTTTTGTCTGTGTCACTGATCCATGAACCAAACTCATCAAAGAAAGTTTATAGTTTATATTAATGCCAAATTGGCAAGATCCAGCTTCCAGCTATTTATCTCCACCCTAAGCTTCAGATTTTTCCATGGAGAGAATACACTGTTGCTGCTCCTATTATATAAAAAAATGGAAAGTGTATATAGTCTAATGGCTGAGTAATTGAACATATCAGTATGCTTGTTGGATAATCCATTCACAAAATTGAAAACCCTCACAAATATTGACAAGTGGTCTCCTGCTTGCCTTTAAAGAGACATGGCACTGAGTTGAGAAACAAGTAGCTGCGGGGGAGCAGGAGATAACCATTGCAGTCTGGCTTATCAAAACAGAGCAATAGCAAGAAAAACTGGTGAGAAAGCAGCTAAATTGGAGAAAAGCTAGAGCATACTCTGCCTTTGCTCTGACCTGGTTCCAGTTAATCCGCCTACTTTACAAGATGAACATTACCTCCTCACTTTATTTATAGAGCCTTTGTGTGTGTGTGTGTGTGTGTGTGTGTGTGTGTGTGTGTGTTTAAGCTGGTGTGTATACAAATGTCATTTTTTAGGTGTGTCCATGATTGTAGAATAAATTCTAACTGAATTTGCTTTACAATCATGGACTGTCTGTTTCATTTTGGGCCAGCAGGTCTGATAGGGAAAAAAAGAGCCATGGTGAAGTCATTGCTTGCAACAAGCAGCAATCCTTAAGGCTGAGTCCTGGAATCAAAGAACCATTTGATACATTTTCTATAGCTGCTAAATACTTGTTCCCAAAAAATTCTTAACTTACCAGAAAAAGCTTCTGTAAATATGCAATGTAAGAAATTAGCTGAGTGAGAAAACAGCTCCAAAATTTAAGTTGTGCTGACGTTTGCTTCCTTGACCTTCTACTCATTGTCCTTCATAAACATTGGCTGAACATCCTTCCTGGACCTTTTTATACATCAGTTTGTATATTATCCTTTTATCTTAAAAAGTCTAACTTCTTGGAAGTGTATGATGCAAAACAATGAGTTGGGTTCATACTTGCAACCTTTCCTAATACAGTGTCTTATTCTATTAAGCCAGTAGGCCACAATAACTTTATATTGCTAATGTTGGAAGATAATTGTTAGGCACTATGGCAGTCCATAGGCTGGCACAAATACCACGAGATTGTTGGTCTCAATTATTTGAGACAGAAATATGATTTGCATGATTTTTATATTTCAAAAATGGGCATCCAATAGTCCTTCCAGTTGAAGCCAAGGAGATGGTTAAGTCATCACATGGTCCCAACTGCACTTGTTCTTTTTTCCTTCTCATCCCTGGCATGCATTCATGTTGAAGATGTCAATAAAGGTGTAGTCATTGTTCTTCAGTATGTAGTTAGCTCTGCTGAAGAGGATCAAGAGTATTTTTTTAAGTGGTAGAGTGTAGCAATGTGAGCTAAAGACAGAGTTGGTGCATTTCCCAAAAAAAAAAAAGTCAGTGTGTGATAAGTTCATTCTCAAAGATGTAAGCAAGAAAGTACAGGCGAGGAAGAAGAGATATTATTTTCAGTGGTAAGTACTGGTCAGCAAGTGCTATTCAATAAATTAGAAAGTTAAAGCTCATATGTAAAGTCTGTGTTCATGTTAGAAAATTATTAGGTGTCTTATTCCTAAGTGAGTCCCTTCCCCCCGTTACCTCACTATAGCCAAATATAGGGTTCCCCCACCTGCCAAATTCCAGTTTAACCACTGGAAACACCACTGAATGTGAAGTGTTTTGGCTCCAACAATAACCACTGTTGGCCAGTGACATTGTTATTTGTTTTCCCATTACTCCACAAAATGTCATTTTTGCTTAAAACAAAAAAAAATATAAAGAGAGATGGAATGCCCTTAGACTTGATGGCTTAACTGCCATCTGCCTAAGGATTGATCTCACACATATAAAGGAGACTTGCCCCACAATACAGCATGCAGTTTAACAACTTGACAAACACTTTACAAACTACATGACAAACTAAACCTCTTTTCAAACTATTAGTTGAATAAAGCTGGTATCAAAGTATCAGAGAATCCTTTCACTGAAAGACAACTTGCAAAACTGGATTATAGTAAAATGATTCAAGTACTAACAGTGTCGTCACCACAGGTAGGCTATTTTCATTCTTTGGTCCAACTGTTTTGCTTACTGGCAAATCCCAGGCTGTCACCATGCCCTTCATGAGGTGTTATGATTTATTTTCAGTTTGTTTGTACTGCTGCCTGTATGAGTGAATTAATGTAATTTGTAATAGTTGCCAATTTCAGCAAAATAATACAGTACCCAAGTCTTTATGCCCACCACGTTTCTGGCTATACTACAGCTGGCAAATGAAGTATGACGCTTTCAAAGCTCAGTTTTGGCAACTTAAAGCACTTAGTTTAGGTGGATCATCAAATTATTATTGTTCTAAGACAACATAAATTACAGCTGAGGCTGATGAGAATTATAATCATTTTGAAGGAATTTGGTCAGCAGTCAAAATAGCTAAAATAAAATTTTTGACCTAATGATGTCTCTTGACTAACAGTTACTAAATCACCAAATTCTTAGTATTTCACCTTGACATAACTCGTTAACTCCTAGGTTTAAGATTTTTCTCTCAAAAAATAACGTAAATCTGAAATGAGATATTTTTTGTCCAAAACAAGGGAACTACTATGCGTCATGAAATTTCCTCACTACTAAATATTCCAGTCAACTGTTAGTGGTACTATAACAAAGTGGAAGCGATTGGGAACGACAGCAACTCAGCCACGAAGTGTTAGGCCACATAAAATCACAGAGTGGGGTCAGCAGATGCTGAGGCACATAGTGCACAGAGGTCGCCAACTTTCTGCAGAGTTAATAGCTACAGACCTCCAAACTTTATGTGGCCTT